>CM039679.1:132706939-132751939 GCA_022537955.1 Schmidtea mediterranea
ACATCGTTTTTGATCTGCTTTATATCCTTTGGATTGTTATTGTTAATACCAGTTTTCCTGTTTCTTTGAATCCATTTCTGTAAATGCCATCATAATATCTGCGTATAATTGAACTCGTGAAAGAAAACGATTTCATTGCATTTTTAAATTGAATTGATATCCTCCTTTTTTAACGTATTATCAATATCCTTGATATCTTATCATTGAGGGGGTACCAGCAAGAGATTGAAATTGAGTCTTTATTGAGTTTGACCAGGATTTGCCATTGCATATTAATAGGCTCCTTTTAAAAAATACATTTTATAATTGTGGAACATTCTGAACTGGTTGGACGCTTATTCTTGGTCATGTTTGATTTATGATCTCTATAAGGTGGTGACGCACTTTTATACCTTGGACTGATACTGATTAACCAAATCAGAATCATGCATGATAAGTGCATGAATAATTGCATGTTAAGTGCGTGACTGTATGTAAATAACTTAGTTGAGCTTTATTGATTTTTACACATATTCATCTATATAAATGTATTATTAATACACGTTTTTTTATTATTATTATTATTATTATTATTATTTTATTTATATTTATTATTAATATATTTTTATGTGTTTAATTAAAGCTAATGCATTCATCACAAAGACAGTTGCGTGATCATAAAGACAGTGCAAGACAGGCTGACTGTATGTAAATTAACCGTTGAGTTTTATGCATTTTACACATTCATCTATATAAAATGTATTATTAATATCACGTCACTATTATTATCATTATTATTATATATTGTTATTATTTTAATTATCATGATTTTTATTATTATTATACTTATACTAATAAAATTACTACTTTTTATTATTACCATACACTCAAAATAAACTATTACTATCAAAAACATTTAGTATTATCACCAAAATAAAACTACAAAACAACAAAATAAAAACTTATTACTATTATTATTATTATATTATTACCATAAACAATAACAATAAAAACTATTATTACCAACATAACATAAACAAAAACCAAAAAAAAATAAAATTCAATACATTTTATTTTCTTAACAGTTTTCATTTTTTTGAAAATTTCGTATGAATTTTGTCAAGATTCCATTCGACATAGCGCTGATATCGGAAATCACAGCCAGCTACACCCCAGAATGCAGGGTATTTCAGTTTCCATCTCCATTGACCATTCGGTTTATTTCATTGTCCCAAAGAGGCTTGCTTAATGAGATTTGGAAATATCTATTCTTGTTTCATTGTATATTAACTGTTTGATGCATTGACGGTTCTTTGATTCTTCAAAATCTTCCTTTTATTTGAGGATAGTAATAATAATGCGATCTATTATTATTTGGGGAAATATTGGTCTAAATAAAATATAAAAAATTGAAAATAAAAAAAAAAAAGATAATTTACCGTAATCAGCATATTTCTTTGGCATAGGCATACATAATATTTTCCATTTTTAAAAAATGAAATCAAATGGAATAAACAATTGTTTTAATCAATCAAAATTAGCAATCAGATTATCGACCAATCCGGTGATTTCATTAGTATGTTCACAAACAAATTTTTTGTATTCTAGATTTCGCACCCCCTAATATAACATTTTGCACTAGCAAACATGTTAGCAAACATTGGGTTGTATTTTTAAAAGCCTCAGTGCAGGAAATAATTCTTGGTTCGAACATACAAAGAACATTTTGTGACATGTTGTATTAGAATTGATAGATTGTCTCCAATATCCATAAGTAACTGTAATTGACTTATTTAATATCCCTTATTATAATATTGTTAATTTATTGACATCTAAAGGTTTCTTGCATTCATGATTCCTGCATTTGGCCGGATTTGAAAAATATTATAGGATATTTTCCACACCTATCTACAATTGCTGGGGTTACCATTTGGAACGTCATTTTTGATACATTCGAAAGTTCCTTTATAATTTTATATGATAACATATTAAACATAAAAGGAATATAAGCTACTATAGATATAATTTTTAGAAGAGTTCATTAAAATCATATAATATAAACAAAACCTATTAATTATACAAATTAATATGGAATTAAGAAATGCATGCGAGGTTATTATTCAAATCGTTGGGCCCAGTGAGATAGTGGTTAAAACTATGTTTGTGTGGTTGTAAATTTACTGAAATCTAATTTATTTCAAACAAAATTCAACAAGATTTATGGCATAAGGCGTGCAGATGAAGAACATGGATTAACTCAGATTAATTTCTGGTAAATTGAAAAACATGAAATAGTAAAGGGTTCGATTAAAAACTGGTCAAGTCGATTAAGAAAGGTGATGTCATCATTATTGAATGATTTGTATCAGGAAGCAATAAAAAAAAGGATTTTAATAATTTATTCACAAAAACAGAGACACGTATGGTGTACTTTTGATCTTTATTACTCAAAATCTATTTCATCAGGGGTGGCGCCATCGAACAAGGAATTTAAATGTTCAATATTTAGTTATTTTCAAGAATCCTAGAGTGCAACAGTTTATGATTTTCTGCTCGACAGGATTACCTAATAATCGTAATTTTCTCACAGTTGCATTTCAAGATGCTACAAAATCACCACATGGATATATATTCTTGAATTCACCACAAACAATGCAATGACGATTTAAGGGTTAAAAACCGATATTTTCAATAAAGAAGTGCCATGGTATATAAACAAAGTGAAAACTTTTAACATGTAAAATGTCCTATTGAAATCAGACTTAAAAAATATCCGAAAACTTAGACAGAAGTATTAAAAAGACTTTAAAAAAGTTCCACCAAAAACAGTTATACAACACTCTAAAAAGCTAATAACCGAGGAATGTACCTGCAATGTATCTAATTTTCGAAAACATTATTAAAAAGTAGTAGGAAAACAAGATAAAAATTGTAAAAATATCATATGAGTTTCCCATATTTTAATGCATTGTTAAAGCTTCGAGTATGAAAAGAATGTACTATTTTACAATCATTTCCAACTTTGTTGTCGATATTTACTCAAAATTTTATTAAAAGTAGTCAGAGGTAAAATTAAAAATCAGTAATTCTAAAAAACTAGTATTGAAATAAACATCGCTAAGCCTTTGATTATCACTAGTAAATAATAAAATCGTAAGCAAATGAGGAAATCAGTATTATAAACAACCAAGGTGGTTTTTTATCGGAGCAATGTACCATTTAGATTACTCATATTATCACAATAACGATGGGGCAATCATTACCTAATGTTAAATTAAATTTAAATCATTCGTGTTTGTAATGGAGAAGATTTTGACGAACCAGAAGACGAAAGGCAGGTTTCGGTGGGAGTGGCAAAGTTAAAGACAAAGAAGTCCCAAAGTCGAAAAAGGAAACGCAAAAGGGTTTCAGGATCAGCTTGCGTACAGTTTAAACAAAACCAATGCGCGAAAAAGATTTCCAACGAAGAAGCTTATAAACATTCCGGATTAATTGATTTTATGGGCAAATGGGATTTGATGGAAGATGAATACCGTATCGAAGATTTAACAAGGGTTATAAAATATATTTAACGTGTATTGATGTTTTCAGTCGTTTTTGCTCGCGTTGTACCAACAAAGACAAAATCTGGCAGAGAAATTCTAAGCAATTAACTCAATGTTTAAAAATGAGCATCCAGACAATTCAACCGATTAGGTATTATTATTATTATTATTATATATTATTATTATTATTATATATTATTAATTATTATTATTATTATTATTATTATTATTATTATTATTATTATAGGCAAGGAGTTTACAATAGTAAAGTTAAGCAAATTCCTGGCATCGTCTGAAAATAAATCATTATCTGTACATTCTTCAATACAAAGCCGCTCATGTTGAAAGATTTAACCGGACAATTGAGGATAGATTTTGAAGAAATATTTCGTTGCATCAAGGTAATTAAATATGGATAAATGTATACCGAAAATATTGTAGTTATAATAATTCACCCCCTTCACATCGAGGTCTGAATGGTTTTGAGACCCGTAGATATCCAGCTCGAAAACATTAGCTAAATCAGTACGATCTAAAACCAGTTGCTATTACAAACCAAAAATATAAAGGTTTGGTGATCACGTATAGAATAAGTTAAAATATCTGCTTCACCTTTCAATCAAAAATTTCGATAGTAATTGGAGTGATGAGGTATTTCAAATTACTTAAAATTAATTACTAAAACAGAAGTCCATTGTAATGTTATGTATATAAAAGATAGTGGATAACAATTTAATACAAGGGGAAAATTCTATGAACAGGAATTACAACTTATTTCCAAACCCTTACAGTGTCAGAATTCAGAAAATATTGAAAACTAAATGGTGGGTAAGGATAAAACAATACTATGTCAAACTGCATGGATATCAAAAACCCTCATGGATATCATCAAAAGACCTATTTAAAATGAGTTTCTATACAATTTTTACCGAAGTATAGGTTGCCCCACTAATCCATTCCGAAAATCAGACAAGTATTTAATGGTTGATCTTCAAAAATCCCATTATTTACATGGGAAATTGGGAAGTTGCTTTGGCAGACTTTACAATTTGTGTACAATACATTCCCATTTTATATCATTGTAAAATCCGGTTACAAAGAAACGTGTACCCAAAACCATGTAGTGCGTTATTTTTCCTCAATCAATAATTTTTGAACGATAATTGTCATATTCCGAATTAACAGATTTTAGATGAAAATTGTGGGCCATGTTTTTCAAAAAGATGGGATTGAATGTTAGTTTTGTGATTTTTAGCCATTTACAATAAAGTTTGAAGTATGAGGATGCCAAGCGAATGGGTTGTGATAAGCTTAGCATTGTTTGTTCCTGGTACTGAATACTCAATTTACGATTCGAAACATTTGATGAAAAAAGTGTAACAATCGAAAACATCAAAAATATCACTATCATATATTATGAAGTTGAAGAGGACATTTACATTTACTAATGATTTATATATTGAAACACTTGAAGAATTACATTAAATATATTTCAATTCAATGTTTACATATATTTAAACTATTGAATTTTGTTAAAGATGGATTATGTAAATTCAGTCGAATTAATAACATTTGTGAATTACATTTGATAAGAAATTTGGCCTAATACATTGGGATTAGATAAGCAAAAACATATAGCACAAGTGCCTTGCGTTACGCAAACCAAAAATAATAAAAACTTCATAGGCAAATGTTCATATATACTAACATTCATCAATCCTATAATTGTTTGGTGATTCTTTGGTTTCCTCTTTTTGAAAATCTGTTTGGGTTGATAAACATGACCAGGATGAAGTTGTCAATATTAAAATATCGAACATCCCCATGTAATTACGGTATCAACATACATGTATAAAAACAATATAGAAATAAATATTTCGTTGCATGATAGCGGTTAAATATGAATTATAGTAAAGATACAAAACTCATCTTGACATTACATTTCGTAAATTAGAGGCCAATAACGAATTATTATTAGCATGTTTATTAGTGGTAGCCAAAGTGGTGGCGAATTACCATATTTTATTGGTAAACAGTATCGATCAGGTTGGTGAGAACAATTGGTAGATTTGCACTTCCTATTCTTAAAACGCTTGGTTAGTTTGGATGAAAACTGCTAAAGATGGATAATGAATGAGCAGAAAATATTGCCATCTCTGAAATCAAATGCATTATCCGGAGTTATGGGAAAGTTCTACCTAGTGTGCAGGTATGTTCAAAAACAAGAAGAACCTGCACCGCACCAGCTTCAAAAAACGTAAAAGACATCATAAACATATAAACAAACGACATGACAAGACATGGAACTATATTTCAAATGATGTGGTAAATCTGAATGTGCATGAGATCGCCCCAAGCAGTAATTGAAATGGGGCTTGAAATTATTCCCGATGATTTCTATTATGGATAGTTAGACTGATATTGAATTTTTATATTAATGGTTCCCAAACTTGAATATCTAGATTTGAAACATACATTTGTTAACTGTTCAGATCAAAGTTGTAGATAAAGATAGAAAACCGTTTGGGTTGCACCTAGGATGTAATACCAAACAATTTTCTTGTTTTATTACGCATTTTTAAAGATGCCAGTTCTCGGATTTAATTAATATCAAGATTTGAGGGTGTAACATTACATATATCACAAAAGCTCTAATAGAAACTATTATAAATTACAATGTGATACTAAAAATACATGATTTAACTCCTATGGGTTTATGGTAGTGATGATGATAGGAAAAGTGGATTAAAAGGATTCGAAATTATTTCACCATGTGCTCATCATTACAACTCGATTTTATGCGATCACGAAATATTTACTCCCAGGGTGTTAATGTACACATTAGATTTGAAAAGATTTCTGATTCGGCAATTATCACTAACAAGTGCCACCACAACACCATTCTTCAATTAGTTTGATGCAAAATTATTGGTAAGAGAGTTCGTGTTGAGCCTTCTGTATTAGCAGGTCATCAATTGGGGTTAATTCTTAAGCATGCAATATAATCCATTGAACAAAGGAAATTGTCAATTTAGCTATTGCTAGGGTTCAGCTTCTTTCTATAAGGAACAATATTTGGAGATAGAAGATGCACCAACTTGTATATTGGTAACATTCAAAGTGATCTCCAATATAATGGACTCAACTTAACATCGAGCTCAATTTTCAAAAACTTGGGTGTAACTATCGCACTTTAATCGAAAAATAGTGATTATGGAGAAACATATACTCAAGATTTCGGAAAATGATAATTATTGATGTACATATAGCAGAGTATAGTTTAGAAATATGGGTTATTTGGATAAAACCTTAATTGTGGTTATAAACTCTTTGAAGATTTAAAGCAAATATCCATTCTTCAATTTGTTTTTGGCACCTATTTGATTTTAACATCAGAGTCAATTACCTCAAAATGTAATACATTAGAATATAAAGTTTGCTAAAGCTACAACTGAACCGGGTTACATTTGTATATATGGGGAGTATTTTTGAAAATGAGGTTCAAATAACTGCAACAGAACAGTGGTTGGTTTGAAATGTTGGTATAAATGTATAGATAATTTTATTGATAGTTTGTCATGAGTAAGTTTTTAAAATGTATTTATTAATTATATTGATGCCTAGTTCTGTTCAGGTTTATCGAATTGGAACAAATAGCTGGACATGAATTTTTAGGGGTTTTTCCTCTGAAAATTCCATATGTACGTAATAATCAAGCCATAATCGTCAATACTCAATCATCTCATCTCGGCTTGGAGAACATTGGTTTAGCAATATATATTGAAGCCTTAGCAAGATATTTGTATTTGATCTATGGGTTATCTATTATCCGGCTTTTAATGGGTTCGAAAACTGCAAACCAATGGGTAACCTATTGTCTTATAATAAACTATGTATCAAAACCATGGAACCTTAACATGTGTGTCAACATTGTTTTAGCTTGGTTATTTATCCAATGAGATTTTGATGATTAATAAAGTAATTAATGTTTATTGTTGTGTTTTACCTATTAAATTTATTATTATTATTATTTATTATTTCTTGATAAATATTATTATTTTTATTATTCTATTATTACTTATTATTATTATTTTTTATAATATTATTTTATAATAATAATTATTATTATTATTATATTATAATTTATTTATTATTTTTTTTATAATTATTTTATTAAATAATTTTTTTTATTTATTATATTAATATTATTTTTATTATTAATATTTTTATTCTATATATTAATATTATTATTATTATTAATCTTTTTTATTATTTATTATTAATATTATTATTATTATTAATATTTTTATATTTTTATTATTAATATTATTTTTATTATTCTTTTTATAAATATTATTATTTATTTTTCTATTATTACTTATTATTATTATTTTTATAAATATTATTATTATAATAATTAATTATTATTTTATTATAATTATAATTTTATTATTTTTATTATTATTATTAATATTTTTATATATTATTATTAATATTATTTTTATTATTAATTATTTTATTATTATTAATTTATTTAATATTATTATTATTATTTAATCTTTTTATATTATTATTAAATTAATATTTTATTATATTAATATTTTTATATTTTATTATTTAAATATTATTTTTATTATTATTATTATTAATATTATTTTTATTATTATTATTATAAAATATTATTTATTGTTAATTAAGATAATGCTCATCACAAAGACAGTGCATGATAAGTGCGTGATCACAAAGGACAGTGCAAGATAAGTCATGATCACTCACATGATAAGTGCATTCATACACAAAATTGAATAAAGAAAACACATGCAAACAAAAGTATGTATGTGATTTACAGAAAACACATAAAACAAAGTCATGTATGGATTTTACAAAGAACGCATGCAGTCACAGTCTTAGACTGCATGTGTTTACAAAGGAAAACATGTCTAAAAATCTCTCACCTATATTGTGTGTATTGCTTAAATGTGATTGGCTAAATTCTTGAAAATATTATTCTCTTATAAACATGACAATTAGAATTTGTCACAATTATTTCAAAATTTTACTCGCGGATTTCAAAAATTTTAAAATGGAGAACTCAAGAATTTTTACGTCATTGTTGGTCGATGAAAATGAAGGATTTTATTTATTTTTAATTTTATTATTTATATTTTTCTTAGTTTGGTATACTTTTAACAGAAATACAAGATCAGTTAGATCGTCAAAATGATGTTATAATTTATCGAGATGATGGTAAATTTTTATTATATATGTTTTATTTATAAATTATTTTAGAAGTTTTTATCGAAGATACAATTGTTATCAGCGATAGCGTAAGAGGATATTATCGAGATGGTAAATTTTAATTTATATGTTATTTATAAATATTTTAGAAGTATTTAATCGAAGATTACCAATTGTATTCAGCGATAGCGTAACGAGGATATTAATCGAAGATGGTAAATTTTAATTTTAATTTTATTATATAATTAAAAAACATTTTAGTTGATTTGGATGCAGATGACAATAATATATGCCACCGTTTTTGGGAGATGCCCCAATTTCTGGGATGACCAATAATTATGCCACCGTTTTTGGAGATACCCTTCGTTACTGGGAAGATTATGGATGACCTCTCTTCTATAGAGGATATGATTCTCGGAATCAGGAGAAAATGTTAGTTTTTTATTTTATTTTTATTTATCGAAATTAAAGTTAATGATATTTGAAGTATTATTAAAATATTACATTCAAATATCAATTAATTTATATAATATAATAAATTTAATAATAAGAATCTATTTATTTTCAAAAGTTTTATGATAAATTATTTTAATTGATGAAATTTAAGTATTATTATAATACTTCAAATATCATTAATTTATAATATATTTTAAAAAGTATTATTACTGAAACATATATTAACATAATAAATTATAAACAAATATAGTTGAACAAAATAGTTTTGATTTATAGCATTTTTATTTAGATCTTACGTATTGAATTATATATATGATTAATATAGGAATTATTTAATAGATATTTTATTTAAAGTTGCAGTGAGCATGCAAATATTATTATTTAAGGTTTTTTTATTAGAATTATTTAATATTTTGCACGTGAGCATGCAAATATTATTGTATTTTAAGGTTTTATTATTAGAATTATTAAATTAGTTTGCAGTGAGCATGAAATATTATTGTTATATTAGGTTTATTTTTAGAATTATTAATATTTATCATAGTTATTTTATATTAGGTTTTTTAATTAATATTTTTAATTAGGCACTTTTTATCCAAGATATTGCATCTCATCATTGCAACATAATGAAAGTTGCCATGAGAACATGAAAAAAATTATTACGCCATACGAATTAATGGACATCAACTTTTTTATTCGGCCATATGCAAAACATCCCAGAACATAAATATAAAAGAATTTTATAGGGGAACATGGGTTCATTTAAATTCTTTCAAGTCGAGTAAAATAAATATGTTTAAGAAATTAATAAAAATAAGTCGATATTTTGAATATACTACAAAATAAAAAAACATCAAATAAAAAGAATAAAAGACCTGCTGCACCTATTAAAATTAATATCCCAAATAAAATAATTAAAAAAGAAGTCATCGAAATCAGTGGATGATGAATGACTCTAATATTATAAATAATGAAAATATTATAAATAATATACCTATTATAATAATGAAAATACTATAAATAATGAAAATATTATAAATAATATACCTATTATAAATAATGAAAATACTATAAATAATGAAAATATTATAAATAATATACCTATTATAATTAATGAAAATACTATACCTACTATAATAATGAAAATATTATACAATTCGGAGGTTCTGTATTAGAGAATGAGCCGAACATTTCAGTAAATTTAAATGGCGCTATCAAAACTTTACGTTTTGATATATCTAACGCGCAACTAATTACAGTAACTTTAACTAAGCGAATCAGTAATAAATTAATTTTTGAGATAAATAAAATGGGGAGCGTTAAAATTCAATTCGCGATATTAATTAAATTTGAAAAAGATGGCGAGATCCGTGACAATTATTTTCAAATAATGCGGAGACATTTTCAGATAACTTTTTAAGTGAAGGGTTAATAAGCTTAATGAAAAAATAGAACAATTCACCCCATTTAGGCAGTGGATGGCGTGTTATTAATATTATGGAAAATTCATTTTATTTTAACAAAATATGCTCCTATTAATCGTTTGTCTGGACATAAATATATTAAAACCCCTTCTGCATTGAAAAATAAAGGAGCCATAGTAAATATAAAAAACAATGACGACAAGTGCTTCCTTTACTCTATTCTTTATTTATTAAAGAAAGATATAATTGGTGAAAACCCTCAAAGAGTCTCTAAATATACCGAGTTTTTAGACGAATTAGAGTACGATGAGATCACGGATTGTCCCATGAAATTAATAAACATCCCAAAGTTCGAAAAGAAAAATTCGACTTTAAAATTAGCAATAAATGTGTTTTTCGTACACACCAACTGTTATAATTGATGAGGTTCCAGATAATTATGTCTTTCACCATCCTCATTTAAGTTTGATCCATAGAAGCAAAGTCACTGACGGAAACCCTATTTATTTATTACTACTTGAAAATAATGATAGATATCATTATACCGCTGTGACCAATATCAACTGGTTAATGAATTGCCATCAAACCCTGACTGTAACATTCAAATTAGATGTCGTTGGTGTCCACATTGCCTTAATGGGTTTAGATTAGATAATGCATTCAATACACATGTTGCATTATGCGCCAAAAATCAGACTGGCACAACCCTATACACGCTCCCCGAAAATAAAAATTTAGAATTCCTAAATTATTCTAAACATATCACCCCACCTTTTTGTGATTTATGCCGATTTTGAATCGGTTTTACCTCCTGATGATAGACATCATCAAATTCATATGCCTATTGCAGCAGGCCTTTTATTAATTAATAATTATACTAACACAAAATCATATTATTACTTTTACGGACTTGATTGCATTCCTGATTTCTTAAGAAAATTGAGGAAATTGCAACTGAAATTATTATTCCGTACTATGATTCGGAAGGTGATAAATTGATAGGGCCTATGTCTTTCAGTGAGGTTCGACAGTTTAATCTTGTCGAACCTGTTATTTATGTAAAAACCGATTGTAAATCCGGTTAGAGATCATTGCCATTTTACTGGTAATTATCTAGGGGCAGCTTGCCGAAAATGTAATATAGCTCGTAGGATTTATCGGTTGCTACCTATAGTCTTTCATAATTTAAGAGGGTATGACCTTCACCATATTTTAAAATATGGTCTCGATCGCTTCCTTCATGGAATTTAGATATCATACCGACTCTACAGAAAAATTTATTTCATTAATTGTTCACATTAACAAATTGGCTGTTTCGCTTTATCGACAGTATGCAATTTGTTAATTGTTCGTTAGCTAAGGCTGTGAAAACGCTAACTTCTCTTCCATTGACTTCGTCTGTCTTTCAAGGTTCTATAGTCGACTGTAAAGGTATTTTTCCATATAATTTTGCTGTTTCGGAGGAAGTTCTTGAGACTACTTATGAGTTGCCTCCAATTTGGGAGGGCGTAAGTGAAGATGAGTACGATAGGGCACAACTAATCTGGACGCAGCAAACTGTAGGACTTTGCGTGATTATATGTTAATTTACCTTAAACTTGATGTATTCCTCCTTGCGGACTATTTTCAACAATTCCGTGCCAAGGCTATTGTTTACAATGGTCTTGAACCTCTAAACTTTTATGGCATTCCGGGTATGTCATGGGCTTCAGCGTTTATGACATTAACGGAACCCATTGAACTTTTACAGGACATGGAAATGTTCAATTTTTACGAAGGTGGAATACGGGGTGGGTTAACATTTGTTAACAAACATTACATTGCTGCTTCGGAGGATACAGAATTATTGTACATAGATATAAATAATCTGTATGGTTGGGCTCTCAGCCAAAGTCTTCCTTACGCTGATTTTACTTGGGTGTATGATGGTTTGGATGAGGTTTTGAATGAATGTGCGAATGTTGTGGATATTGAAATCCTTCCATATGGATATACTATGGAAGTTGATATCGAGATTCCAGATAATTTACATGATTTTCTAAATGACTTTCCGATTGGACCGGAAAAGATGTGCCACCAAATTCAAAAGTTGAGAAGTTAATGCTAACGCATTATCCTAAGAAGAACTATGTTCTTCATTGGAGGCTTCTCAGGCTTTATCTTTCTCTCGGGGCTAAGGTTACACACATACATAGAGCTATTAAATACAAGCAAGCTCCTATTTTTAAACATTATATCGATAAAAACACTAACTTGCGTGCAAATGCAGTTAGTGAATTATATAGAGATTTATTTAAATTGTATAACAACAGTCCTGTATGGTAAATCTGTTGAGAACCTTAAAAAGAGGATGAATTTGCGATTATGTAATTCAGCTGAAAAGTTAATTACATATTCGTCAAAACCGGCATTTAGAAAAACAATAGAGATTACTGATGATCTTTTTGCCGCTCATCTTAATAAGGACTCAATATGTTTGGATAGACCTAGTTATATCGGTCAATCAGTTCTAGATTTATCCAAACTACGGATGTACCAGTTACAGTATGTTGAGTTACAAAAATATCGTGATATTTACAATTGTGATATCAATCTAGTAGCGGGTGATACAGATAGCTTCTTTTTGGAGATAAAAAATTTAAAATTAGAAATTTTATTAAAAGCTATGATTTCGGATGATCTGTTAGATACATCAAATTATGATCCTTCTCATCCTTTATATTCTAGACGACTTGACTCGGTTATTGGCAAGTTCAAGGATGAGAGTAAAGGGTTAGGATATAGGTGAGTGGGTTTTCTTGCGCCCTAAATGTTATAGCTTGCTAGGAAATAAATCAACAATGCGAGCTAAGGGTGTAAAATTACCGGGTACCGACATTAAACACCAATCATATTTGAATTGTTATAATAACAATAGTATTATGTCGGTACCTCAAACTAGGATAGGGACCCGAAATCATCAGCTGTTCACTTTTAAAAATTCTAAAATAGCATTAAATAATCATGACGACAAGAGAGCTTGGGTAGGGAAAAACTCGAGTTTTGCATATGGTCATTATAGAGGGGTTGATGTCCTTGATGTTGGTGGTAATATAATCATGCCTGAAACCGATCCAACAGTTCGCAATCAGCAATTTGATGAGATATTTGAGAATGTTATTGATATTTATTAACAAATTTGTATATAAAAATAAAAAATTGTGAAAATTTCTCTTTGGTATTTTCATTTGTTATAATTTATTATTATTATTTTTATTAGCAATATTTTCATAATCAAATGCCAAGCGTGAAGAAACGTGAAATAAAACTTGATATTTGTTTAATTGTATAATTAATAATTGATTTACTTTTTATGAAGTTGTTGTTTTTTTTTATATATAGTTGTTTTTATATAGATGTTTTTTATATAGTTGTTTTATGTATTTGTTTTATTATATATATATATATATGTATTATTAATTAAAAGTAATAAAAATAATGATAATAATATTTATAATAATAAATAAAAATAATAATAAAAAAAGAATAATAAATAAAACTTGTAATAAAAATTAAAACATGTAATAAAAATTAAAATATGTAATAATAATAATAATAATAAATATAATAATAATAAAAATAATAATATTAATTATAAATAAAGCTTGTAATAAAAAAAAAAAAAATTAAAACATGTAATAATAATAAAAATTATAATCTTAATAAATAAAACTTGTAATAAAAATTAAAATATGTAATAATAATAATAAAAATTATAATCTTAATAAATAAAGCTTGTAATAATAATAAAAATATTAATAATAATAAAAATAATAATAAAAATAAAAAGAATAATATTAATAATAATAATAATAATAATAAAAATAAAAAGAATAATATTAATAATAAATAAAGCTTGTAATAAAAAAAAATTAAAACATGTAATAATAATAATAAAAATTATAATCTTAATAAATAAAACTTGTAATAATAATAATAATAATAATAAAATAATTGACTTGATTAAAAAAAAACAATTTAATTTAATAATAATAAAATAAATTTACAAAATATATACTACTTATTTTTATAAGTAGTAAATTTAAATTTAAAAATGTTTAAAAATAATATGACCTTGACCTACTTTTGAATGACCTTGACCTACTTTTGAATGACCTTGAAAATTTTTGATGAGTCATCCAATGACCTTGACCTACTTTTGAATGACCTTGAAAAATATGATGAGTCATCCAATGACCTTGAATGAGTCATGGTCTTTGTTTAAATGACCTTGAAAAAATATGATGAGTCATCCAATGACCTTGAATGAGTCATGGTCTTTGTTTAAATGACCTTGAAAAAATATGATGAGTCATCCAATGACCTTGAATGAGTCATGGTCTTTGTTTAAATGACCTTGAAAAAATATGATGAGTCATCCAGTGACCTTGAATGAGTCATGGTCTTTGTTTACATGACCTTGAAAAAATATGATGAGTCATCCAATGACCTTGAATGAGTCATGGTCTTTGTTTAAATGACCTTGAAAAAATATGATGAGTCATCCAATGACCTTGAATGAGTCATGGTCTTTGTTTAAATGACCTTGAATGAGTCATGGTCTTTGTCTTTTGGACTTAGAAAAATTTTCTCTCAGCCGTGGGGGGGAGGGGGTACTGTGCTGGATGTGACATGTGCTGGATGTGACACATCCCACTACTTCACTGCATTTTTAATCATTTTTAAAATATAAACTATCTACTTACTTTTATAAATAGTATATATTTTGTAATTTTTATTATTCTTTTTATTAATATTATTATTTTTAAAGGTCATTCAAATTTTTTCAAGGTCATTCAAAAAGTTTCCATGTCATTTAAACAATTTTTCAAGGTCACAGAATTTTTAATCATTTTTAAAATATAAACTATCTACTTACTTTTATAAGTAGTATATATTTTGTAATTTTTATTCTATTTTTATTATTATTTTTTATTTTTATTATTATTTTTATTATTATTTTTTATTTTTATTATTATTTTTATTATTATTTTTATTATTATTTTTATTATTATTTTTATTATTATTTTTATTATTATTTTTATTAAAATTATTATTTTTCAATGTCATTCAAA
The DNA here is from genome assembly GCA_022537955.1 of Schmidtea mediterranea. Lineage (NCBI taxonomy): Eukaryota > Metazoa > Platyhelminthes > Tricladida > Dugesiidae > Schmidtea > Schmidtea mediterranea. The sequence continues at coordinate 132,722,696 of CM039679.1, forward strand.
TTTTCTCAATGTCATTCAAAAAGTTTCAAGGTCACAGAATTTTTAATCATTTTTAATATTTAAACTATCTACTGACTTTTATAAGTAGTATATATTTTGTAATTTTTATTCTATTTTTATTATTATTTTTTATTAATAATATTATTTTTATTATTATTTTTTATTAATATTATTACTATTATTATTTTTATTAATATTATTGTTATTATATTACAATGTTATTAATACTATATTAATTTTTTATTATACTAATAAAAACTCATAAAATCAATAAAATACATTATTATTATTATTATTATATTACAATGTTATTAATACTATATTAATAAAAACTCTATATTAAATACAATATTATTATTATTATATATTACAATATTATTAATACTATATTAATACTAATAAAAAAAATAAAATCAATAATATACATTATTATTATTATTATCATCAACATTAACACAAATATGCCGTCAAATTTTTGATCCATGATTTGGCTATGCATATTCCGTTTCTCCAAGCATAAAAAAGAAATTAATCAAAGTTAATAATAAATAAATTAATAATAAATTATGATTTAAACATTATTTACTACAATGTTATTATACTAATAGAAGTTAACACAAATAAAAAACTCAAATAAAATACATTATATTGAAATAAATCACAATATACATCAGTCTGATAAGTTATATGAGGTGTCATAGCTTGGGCTGTGAGTATAGCTGTGCGACACTTGGTCATCATCAATGGCATATTCCTAAATAATGTCCAAATGCGAGACTGGAATTTCTACCTACCCAATTACGCTTATCGTCGTTATTGGTAATCGCAATTTTATTATTCTTATATGTAAATAAATGGTGGTTCCGCGTCCCTATCCTAGTTTGAGGCACCGTAAATATTGTGTCATTATTAAAACAATCTAAATATGAGTGGTGTTCAATCTCTGTCCCCAAGAACTTCACCCATTTAGCCCTCATTGTATCTTTAGTACCTAAAAGACTATAGCACTTGGGTCTTAAGAAATCCCATTCCTCATACCCAAGACTCTCATCTTTAAATTTTCCTATTACAGAGTCAAGTTTTCTTGAGTACAAGGGATGTGCTGGGTTGTAATTGGAGGTATCTAAAAAGTTGTCTCTTATCATTGCCGGCAAAAGAGTGTCTAGCCTACAGTTCTTAACCTCAAGGAAAAATGAATCCGTGTCACCGGCAACGATATTTATTTCGCAATTAAATTCATTACGATATTTTGCTAATTCCTTATACTGTAGTTCGTACATTCTAAGTTTAGACAGGTCAAGAACTGATTGTCCGATGTAACTAGGCCTGTCTAAACATATCGAATCCTTATTCAGATGAGCAGCAATCAGATTATCATCAATTACGATAGATTTTCGGAAATTTTGTTTTGAGCCATATACAATCATCTTTTCATCAGAATTGCATAGCTTCAAATTCATCCGTTTTTTAAGATTTTCGACAGACTTTCCATACAAACTATTATTATAAAGTTTAAACAATTCCCTATATAGCTCGCTAGTACTTTGAGGTCTTAATTTTGTGTTTTTGTCAATGTATGCATGAAATATAGGTGCTTGCTTGAATTTAATTGCGCGACGAACTTTAAAAATCTTCACACCGAGAGAAAGATAAAGCTTGAGAAGCCGCCAATGAAGAACATGGTTCTTCTTAGGCCAATGCATGAGCATCAACTTCTCAACTTTATAATTCGGTGGACACATCTTTTCCGGTCCAATCGGAAAATCATTCAAGAAATCATGTAAATAATCTGGAATCTCGATATCAACTTCTGTAGTATATCCATATGGAAGGATTTCAATATCCACAACATTCGCACATTCACTCAAAACCTCATCCAAACCATCATACACCCAAGTAAAATCAGCATACAGAAGGTATTGACTAAGTGCCCAACCATACAAGTTATTTATATCTATATACAAGAGTTCTGTATCCTCAGAACTTGCGACATAATGTTTGTTAACAAATGTTAACCCACCCCGTATTCCTCCATCGTAGAAATTAAACATTTTCATGTCCTGCAGAAGTTCTATGGATTCCTGTAATGTTATGAGAGCTGACGCCCATGAAATACCAGGAATTCCATAAAAATTAAGAGGTTCTAGACTATTATAAGCAATTGCTTTTGCGCGACATTGCTGAAAATAATCTGCAAGAAGGAATACGTCTAATTTTAAGTAGGTTAACATATAATCTAACATTGTCTCGCAATTTTTCTGTGTCCAAATTTGTTAGGCTATAGCTTATTCATCAGCAGATACAGAACCCCAAATAGGAGGCATTCAGTCGTCGATTCAGGAACCTCAAAAGATATCGCAAAGTCATAAGGGAAAATAGCCTTGGCTCTAACAATTGCACCATCAAAAACCGAATCAGTTAAAGGCAAATCAGTAAGTGTCTTAACCGCTTTTGCTAAAGATGAATTAACAAATGGCATGCTGTCTATAAAACGAACAGGCAATTTATTAATGTACACGATGAGGGAAATAAATTTTTCAGTAGTGGTCGGAATAATATTTAATTCCCAAGAAGAAAAATTATTTAAACCATACTTTAAAACATGATGGAGATCATATTCCCTCAAATTGTGAAAAATCACAGGTAATTGTTTCTGGATTCGTCGAGAAACATTACACTTCCTACAAGCAGCCCCAAATACTTACCTGAGAAATGACAATGATGCTTAACTTTATCCCTAATAAACTTTTTACACAAATAACAAGTGAGACATTTCTTGAACTCCAGTACCTCATTAAATGTTAGTGGTCCTATAGTTTTTTGACATTGAACCTCGTAATATGGCAAGACAATCGAAAGAGCGATTTCATCAATCTTTTTCAAAAACGCCAATATTGTTTTGTATTTGTATAGTTATTAATTAATAGTTATTAATTAATAGTAGCATATGTATTTGATGATGCCTTATATCCAGTGGTAAAATTGATTCAAAATCCGCATAAATTACGAATGGCGGGGTAAAAGATTTTGCATAATTGGAAAATTTTAAATATTTATTTTTAGGCAACGTGTAAAGGGTAGTGCCTGTTTGATTTTTAATGCACAAGGAAACATGGGTGTGAAATGTGGGTTTTAATCTAAAGCAATTAAGACAATGGGAACACCAATGTGCAGAGATTTGGATATTGCAAGATGTAGTCGCATGGCAGTTCATTAATTTATCCAAATCAAAGACAGCAGCATAGTGATAATTATCGCTATCCTCCAAAAGAAGTAAATAAATAGTTGTACCGTCAGTAACCTTGGAGCAGTGAATTATATCGAAATTTGGATGATGTGGGATATAATTTATATCATCATTATTTGTTTTAGACGGATTTACGTTTTACGTCAAAACATTTATAGCTAGCTTTAAGTCCTTGTTCTTTCTCTCGAACTTGGGAATATTACAGAGTCTCATAGGTCAATCGTCAATGGGGTCAAAATTCAATTCGTCCAAATAATTCTCATAAGAAGTAACTCTGTTTCTATGGGTGCGAACTACACTACGTTTTAAAAGGGCTAATATACTATATATAAAACAATGATGGTCATTGTTTTGAACATTAACTATAGCTTTTTTGCCAGATCAAGATCTCGGTGTGAGGATATAACTATGGCCAGCTAGTCTATTTATGGGATAATATTTAGTTAATATAAAATCAATTTCTTTGATTTTAACAACCCGCCACCCGCTCCCTAAATATGTGAAACGTTCTATTTTATTATTTAATTTAGTAATCCCATCAAGCAGAAAATTATCAGAGAAAAGTTCTACCTTATTACTAAAAAAGTTATCTTTAATTTCACCATCTTTTTCAAATTGTATAAGAATGGTGAATTGTATTTTTAATGACATCATTTTGTTTATTTCAGATTTTAATTTATTAATTATTTTATTTGTTATTTGATTTGTATTAGATTTTCATGTTCAACATCAAATCTAATACTTTTATGGGTCCCTTTAAATCTGACCTAATTTCAGGTTCATTATCAACATTAATCGAACCCCATATTTGATTATTAATATCATCTTCATCATCGCTAATGATGATTTCAACCCTTTTAATTTTAGATGGAACACACTGAATAAATTGAAGCAGCTAGTCGTTTATTATTATTATTATTGTTATTATTATTATTGTTATTATTATTGTTATTTCGTTTATTTATTTTCCTAAAAAGAGACTTTTATTTATTGAAAATCGATTTAAGTGGGTTGAGTGCTCCTTATAAAACTCTAAATATTTTATATCCTGGGCAGTCTTGCATTTGGGACATATGAAAAAATTGATGCCATAGAATTTATAACCGTAGTATCGCTTCATTTCACCATGGCATTATACCGAATGACATGTTGAAGCGACGCAATACTTAGAATATAATTGGCCTAATAAAAATATATATTTTGAATATCGATAATTTTTTCAATAAATATTAAAATTATTAGGTTTTCAAACAATATTTATAATAAATTCTATAACAAATTCTATCATAAATATCATTTTTTCAAACAATATTAATAATAAATTCTATAACAAATTCTATCATAAATATAATTTTTTCAAACAATTTTAATAATATTTCATAAATTCTATAACATAAATATAATTTTTCAAACGATATTAATAATAATAATAACAAAAACTAACATTTATCATCGCTAATGCATGCATCATCCACGTCAATGTGAGCATCTATATCTTCCCCAGAAACGGAGGCATAATTGGTAATGTAGATTTCATCATTATCCAAATCTACTAAAAATTTTTTAAAATAAAAAATAACATTAAAATTTACCATGATTGATATCATCATCTTCAGTATCATTGATAACTATGACTTCCGTCGGAGTATCTTCGATAACAATGACTTCATTTTCTAAAATAATAATAATAATTTAATAAATAAATTTACCGTTATCAGAATCATCGATTAAAATAACTTCTTGATTTTGATCATTTGAAACATTCTCTAAAGTTATATTAAAATAAATAATAATAAAATTTAAAATTACCATTTTCAAAATCGTTAACTCCATCGAGCTGATTTTGCATTTCGGTTATTGTAAACCAATCCAGCATAAAAATAGAATAATAAAAAATAAAATAAAAAATAATTTACCATTCTCCGTCATCAATAGGTTTCTTAAAATATTGTCCATTTTGAAATTTTTGAAATAATTATGTCAACTTTGGAAATTGTCAATGTTTATAAACAGAATCAAATTTCCAGGATTTAGCCAATCACATTTTAGCAATAAACACATATAAGTGAGAGATTTTTACGCATGCAGTTAGGCATGTTTTCTTTGTGAAACACATGCAGTCTACACCGTGTAGGTATGTGTTCTTTGTAAATCACATACAGTCTATACCATGTATGCATGTGTTTCTTGTTACTAATTACGCACTTATCATTCACTGTCTTTTTATAACATGTGATGATCATGCAGTGTAAATCATGCAATTATCATGATACTGTCTTTATGATCACGCATTAGATTTATTAAAATTAATTAAACACATAATAATAATATAATAATAATAATAATAATAATAATAAAACATAACCAAACATTATTATATGTCAAATTGTTTGGATAATAACCAAGCTAAACAATGTTGACCACATGTTAAGGTCAATGGTTTTTGATACATAGTTTTATTATAGACAATAGGTTTACCCATTGTTTACAGTTTCGAAATCAATAAAGCAAGATAATAAAAACCCATAGGATAAAATACAAATATCTTGCTAGGTTACATATATATTGCTAACCAATGTTCTCTACCGAGATGAGATGATTGAGTATTGACGATTATGGCTTGATTTTTACGTAAATATGGAGTTTTATCAAGAGGAAAAACACCTAAAAATTCATGTCCTAGTATTTGTTTTCCAATTCAATAGACCTGAACAGAACTACATCAATAATAATAATAATACATTTTAAAACTTACTACATGATAAATTATCATAAATTATCTATACAATTATACCAACAATATTCGTTCAAAAAAATAATGTTCGTTCAAACCAACACGGTTCTGTTTGCAGTTATTTGAACCTCATTTTCAAATACTCCATATATTACAACATGTACCGGTTCAGTTGTAGCTTTAGCAAACTTTATATCTAATCGTAAATTTCCATTTTGAGGTAATTGACTCTGATTTAAATCAAAATCAGGTGCCAAAACAAATGTGAAGAATGGATATTTGCTTTTAAAATCTTCAAGAGTTATACCACAATTAAGGTTTTTATCCAAATAACCCATATTTCTAACTGTACTCTGCATATATGTAGCACAATAATTATCATTTTCGAAATCTTGAGTATATGTTTCTCTATAATCACTATTTTTTGATAAAGTTAACGATGTTACACCAAAATATTTGAAAATTGAACAACATGTTAAGTATGATCCATTATATTGAGATTCACTTTGAAATGTTACCAATATAAAGTTGGGCATTCTTCTATCTCCAAATATTTGTTCCTTATAGAAAGAAGCTGAACCCTTAGCAATAGCAAATTGAACAATTTCCTTTGTTTTCAATGGATATGTCGCATGTTTAGAATTAAGCCCCAGTTGATGATCTGCTAAAACAGAGGGTTCAACACGAACTCTTCAGACCAATAATTTTGCATCAGCTAATTGAAGAATTGGTGCGGTGGTAGCACTTGTTAGTGATAATGCCGACTCTGTTCTTTTCAATCTCATGTGTACATTAACACCTAGGAGTAAATATTTCGGTTGATCCATTAAGTCATGTTGTAATGATGAGCACATGTTGAATAATTTCGAGCTTTTAATCCACTTTTTCCTATCGTCATCACTACCATAACCCATAGGAGTTAATCATGTATTTTTAGTATCGCTATTGTAATTTATAATAGTTTCTATTAGAGCTTTGTAAATATATGTACTGTTACCACCCTCAATCTTGATATTATTAAATACGAGTACTGCATCTTTAAAAATCGTATAAAACAAGAAATTGTTTGGTATTACATCACTAGGTTCACCCAACGGTTTTCTATCTTTATCTACAACTTTGATCTGAACAGTTAACAATGTATCATTCAAATCTAGATATTCAGTTTGGGAACCATTAATCTAAAATTCAATATCGGTTCTACTATCCATAATATAATTCATCGGGAATACATCTTCAAAGGCCCCCATTTCAATTACTGCTTGGGGAGATGGTCTATCAAATAAACACAATTCAGATTTACCACAAATCATTTTTAAAATATAGTTCCATGCGCTTTCATTCGTTTGTTTATATGTTTATGATGTCTTTTACATTTTTGAGCCGGTGCTGGCGCTTCGGGTTTTTGAAACATACCTGCAACACTAGGTAGAACTTTCCTTAACTCGGATAATGCATTTGATTTCAGAGATGGTAATGTTTTCTGCTCATTCATTATCACATCTTTAGCAGTTTTCATACCAAAACTACCAAGGCGTTTAAGAATAGAAAGTTCAAATCTACCAATTGTTCTCAACCAACCTGATCCATACTGTTTACCAATAAAATATGGTAATTTGCCACCACTTTGGCTACCACTATACATACTAATAATATCGTTATTGGCCATCTAATTTACGAAAATGTAATGCCAAATGAGTTTTTGTATCTTTACTAAATTCAATAAATTTACCACTATCATCACGAATATTTATTTCTATATTGTTTATACATGATGTTGATACCGATAAGTACATGGGATTATCGATATTTATATTGACAACTTCATCCTGGTCATGTTTATCAACCCAAACAGATTTCAAAAGAGGAACCAAAGAATCACCAACAATTATAGGATTGATGATGTTAGTATATATGAACATTTGCCTATGAAGTTTTATTATTTTTGGTTTGCGTACACCAAAAGCACTTGCCCGATATGTTTGCTTATGTAATCCTAATGTATTAGCCAAATTTTTATCAAATGTAACTTCACAAATGTTTTTATTCAGACTGAATTTGCATATTCCATCTTTAAGAAATTCAATAGTTTTAAATATGTGTAAACAATTTAATGAAATATATTTATGTAATTCTTCAAGTGTTTCAATATATAAATCATTAGTAAACGTAAATGTATCTTCAACCTCATTAATATATGATACAGATATTTTGATGTTATCGATCGTTACACTTTTCTCATCAAATGTTTCGAATCGTATTAGGTATTCAGTACCAGGAACAACAATGCTAAGCTTATCACTACCCATTCGCTTGGCATCCTCAATACTTTCAAACTTTATTGTAAATGGGCTAAAATCACAACTAACATTCAATCCATCTTTGAAAAACATGCCACTATTTTCATCTAAATCTGATTTGGAATATGACAATATCGTTCAAAATTATTGATTGAGAAAATACCACTACAGGTTTTTGGAACACGCTTCTTGAATCCGATTTTACAATGACTATAAAATGGGAATGTATTGTACACAAATGTAAAGTCTTGCAAAGCAACTTCCCAATTTCCATGTAAATAAATAGGATTTTGAAGATCAACCATCAATTTACTTGCTTGATTTTCTGGATGAATTAGTGGGCAACTATTACTCGGTAAAATTGTATAGAAACTCATTTTACTAGGTCTTTTGATGATATCCATGAGGGTTTTTGATATCCATGCAATTTGACATAGTATTGTTTATCCTTACCCACCATTTTAGTTTTCAATATTTTCTGAATTCCGAACACTGTAGGTTTGGAATTAACTTGTAATTCCTGTTCATAGAATTTCCCTTGTATTAAATTGTTATCACTATTTTTAATAACATACATTACAGGACTCTGTTTAGTATTAATTTTAGTAATTTGAAATACCTCATCACTCCAATTACTATCGAAATTTTTGATGAAAGGTGAAGCAGATATTTTACTAATTCTAACGTGATCACCAACTTTATATTTTGGTTTTGTAATAGTAACTTTTTTAGACTGTACTCGTGTTTTCGAGCTGATATCTACGGGTCTCAAACCATTCAGACCTCGATGTGATGAATTATTATAACTAACAAGTATTTTCGGTAATACATTTATCCATATTTTATTACCTTGATGCACGAAATATTTCTTCAATCTATCCCTCAATGTCCGGTTAAATCTTTCAGCATGTGCGGCTTTGTATTGAGAATGTACAGAATAATGATTTATTTTGAGACGATCCAAGATTTGCTTAACTTTACTATTGGAAAACTCCTTGCCTATAATAATAATAATAATAATAATAATAATAATAAAAAAAATAATAATAATAATACCTAAATCGGTTTGCAAATTTTCTGGATGCCCATTTTTAAACATTGAGTTAATTGCTTTAGATATTTCCTCTGCATATTTTGTCTTTGTTGGTACAAAGCGAGCAAAACGACTGAAAACATCAATACACGTTAAAATATATTCATAACCCTTGTTAATCTTCGAATACGGTATCATCTCCATCAAATCCATTTGCCATAAATCATTAATACCGAATGTTTTATAAGCTCTTGTTGGAAATCTTTTCCTCATTGGTTTGTTTAAACTGTACGCAAGCTGATCTGACAACCACTTTTGCGTTTCCTTTTTCGACTTTGGGACTCCTTTCTTTAACTTTGCCACTCCACCAAAACCTGCTTCGTCTTCTGGGTTCGTCCAAATCTTCTCCATTACAACACGATGATTTATATTTTAATTTAACATTAGGTAATGATTGCCCCATCGTTTATTGTGATAATAATGATAATGCTAATGGTAACATTGCTCCGATAAAACCACCTTGTTGTTTATATGTGATTTTTCTCATTTGCTGACGATTTTTATTATTTACTAGTGATAACAAAGGCTTACGATGTTTATTCAATACTAGTTTTTTAGATTTACTGATTTTAATTTTACCTCTGACTACTTTTAATAGAATTTTGAGTAAATCATCGACAACAAAAGTCGGAAATTATTGTAAAATAGACATTCTTTTCATACTCGAAGCCTTTAACAATGCATTAAAATATGGGAAACTCCTATGATTTTTTACAATTTTAACAACTTTTTTCTTACTCTTTTTAATAATGTTTTTCGAAATTAGATTCATTGCAGGATAATTCTCGGTTATTAGCTTTTTAGATTGTGTATAACTGGTTTTTGGATGAACTTTATTTATTGTCTTTTTAATACTTTGTCTAAGTTTTCGGATATTTTTAAGCCTGGATTTCATAAACATTTTTACATGTTAAAGTTTTCAACTTTGTTTATATAACGTGGCACCTTCTTTATTGAAAATATTGGTTTTTACCCGTAAATCATCATTGCATTGTTGTGTGAAATCAAGAAATATATATCCATGCGGTGATTTTGTAGCATCTTGAAATGCACTGATGAGAAAATTACGATTATTAAGGTATGCTTGTCGAGCAAGAAAATCAATAACTGTTGCATCTCTAGGATTCTTGAAAATAACTAAATATTGAACATTTAAATTCCTTGTTCGATGTGCACCACCCCGATGAAATAGATTTTGAATAATAAAGATCACAGTAAAATCAACATGTCTACTGATTTTTGTGAATAAATTATTAAAATCCTTTTCTTTATTAGCTTCCTGATAGAAATCATCGATAATGATGACATCACCTTTCCTTAAACGACTTGACCAGTTTTTATCGAAACCCTTTACTATTTTCATGTTTTTAATTTACAGAAATTATCTTGAGTTAATCCATGTTCTTCATCTGCACCCTTATGCCAATAAATCTTGTTGAATTTTGTTTGAAATAAATTAGATTTCAGTAATTTACACACAAACATAGTTTTACCACTACCGCTTGGGCCGACGATTTGATATACCGCATCATTTCTTAATTCCATTATTAATTTGTATAATTATAGGTTTTGTTTATATTATATGATTTAATGAACTCTTCCTAAAAATCATATATATATACATTAATATTTCTTTATTGTTTAATTATGTTATCAAATATAAATTATAAAGGAACTTTCGATGTATCAAAAATGATATTTCCAAATGGTAAACCCCAGCAAATTGTAGATAGGAGTGGAAAATACCCTATAATATTTTTCAAATTCGGCAAATGCAGAATCATGAGATGCAAGAAACCTTTAGATGCCAATAAATTACAATATATAATAAAGGATATTAAAATAAAGTCAATTACAGTTACTATGGATATGGGACAATCTATCAATCTATACAACATGTCAACAAAATGTCTTTGTATGTTCGAGCCAGAATTATTTCCTGCACTGAGGCTTTTAAAATACAACCCAATGTTTGCTAACATGTTTGCTAGTGGCAAAATAGTCATATTAGGGGTGCGAAATCTAGAATACAAAAATATTGTTTGTGACATACTAAATGAAATCACCGGATTGGTCGATATCTGATTGGCTAATGATTGATTAAAACAACTTGTTTATTCATTTGATTTCATTTTTAAAATGGAAACTACACGAAGAAAAATATGCAGAAGAAAATACCAGTCAATATGGTAAATTTATTATTTATTTATTTTCTTTTATTATTATTTATTTAGATACATATGCCCCTATGGTGATTGAAAGAATTATTTATTATTATCCGCAAATGAAGGAAATTTTGAAGATAAAGGAGCCTGCAATGATAGAAGCTGCAATATATGAAGAAACCAGAATTACTATTTCCGAGCTGATTAAGCAAGCTCTTTGGGACAATAAAATAAACCGAATGGTCAAGGAAATGGAAACAAAATACCCCTGTATTCTGGTTTGTAGCTGCTGTGATTTCCGGTATCAACGCTATGTGGAATGGAATATTACAAATTCAATAAGAAATTTGCAAAAAATGAGACTTTTAACAAAATAAATGTTTAGTATTTTATTTTTATTTTGTTTTGGTAGTTTTATTTTGGTGCTGGTAATAATAATAATAAATTTTTTGTATTTATTTTGGTATTTTTATTTTTGGTGTAGTAACAATAATAATAATAATATTTATAAAAATAATAATAATATTAATAATAATAGTAATAATAATAATAAATGTTTTATATTTTATTTTGGTAGTAATAGTTTTATTTTGGTGGTGGTAAAAATAATAATAATAATATTTATAAAAATAATAATAATAATAATAATAATAAAAATAATGATAATAATAAAAATAAAAAAAAATAATAATAATAATAACAATGATAATTAAACTAATAATAATAAATCATTTTATACAGATGATGTGTGTAAAATCATATACAAACTCAATAGGTTAATTTTATTTATTTTTGCAGTCACACACTTATCTTGCACTTATCATGCACTTATCATGCATTGTCTTTGTGATGATGCATGATTCTTATTGATTAATCATTATCTGTCAAGGGTATAAAAGTGCGTCACCACCTTATAAAGATCATAAATCAAACATGACCAAGAAAATAAGTGTCCAACCAGTTCAGATGTTCCACAATTATAAAATGTATTTTTTAAAGGAGCCTATCAATATGCAATTGGCAAATCCAGTCAAACTCAATAAAACTCAATTTCAATCTCTTGCTGGTACTCTCTCAATGATAGATATCAAGGATATTGATAATACATTCAAAAAGATCAATTCCAGTTTAAAATGCAATGAAAATGCTTTCTTCACGAGTCAATATACCAGATATTATGATGCATTTACAGAAATTGGATTCAAAGAACAGGAAAACTGGTATATAACAATAACAATCCAAGGATATAATGCTGATCAAAATGATGTGCTTTCTCCAATCTGGAAAATTGTTACTGCTAGACTTTCACAATTATTTTAATGTAAAGTGTTTAGTGTTTAATAAATGTATTAATGTTTTCTTTGTTATTCTATAAACAAAATTATAAGTAGTTTTAAAAAAGTTTTAAAATGATGTCTGAAAAAGGTAAAATATTAAAATATAAAATAATTAATTAATTTCGTTTAGAATATTTAATAAATTTTTTGTTTGATAAACTCGAAGAAATAACCGGTGTAAAAATTAGAGATATGTTGACTCTAGTTGAAGCATTGAGTAAAGAAGATTCATGTGGCGATTCTGAATGTCAGAGTGATTCTGGATGTCAGAGTGATGATACTGAAATTGTTAATGATGGAGAAATTAATACTGAAATTATTAATGATTCTGAAGAAATTATTGATGATACACTTATTAATGATGAAGAAATTATTAATGATACTGAAGATGCTACCGAAATTACTAAAGATGAGCCGACCGAATTTAAGAATTGTATTGACCATGTTATAGAAAATATTATGATAGAATATTGTGGTGATGAAGAATGTTCATATAATAATCAATAAATCTTTAAAAATGTAGTTTTTATTAATAATAATAACAAAGAAATATTTATTAAAATCTACGATAAACTTTATTACATAAATATAAAACAGATGCTCCAGTAAATAGTTTTAATAAAAATTTGCAATTTTCGATATAAATATCAGACGAGAATAGCTGTCCATCCACCGTTTGTTTCTACCCACGGATCAATTTTTGTTTCTATCACCTAAATAATGATAAATTATTAACAATATAAAGTAATATACCTCTATAGACCATTGGAAAAAATTTTCATAGTAGGATCCAGATTTTAATATCATGTGTTTCATATACATTAATCCTACTATTATTCGCATCCATTTATTATTTTCATCGAACATGTAACTAAATATCGATTGGAATGACTTCTTTCTCTCCAGTGTTGGCAAATTGAGAATTTTTTCATAATCAAATGGGATGTCTTCTACGATTTTCTCAGTACGGTTTACCATGAATTTTATGTTTTTAAGGATATCATCTTCTTCTCTATTATTAGAAACCAGCTCATTCAACAAAGTTATAAAAAATTTAGTTTTTGGCATTTTATAAAAAATATTTGAAAGTGTAAGCTTATTTATACTATATTCGACCAATCAGAATCATGCAATACTAAGAAAATATGTAAAAATATATAATGGAAATGGCAATGACGATTTGTTGGCACTGATAAAATTAACTTCTTTCAATTTGCTGCCACCACTGTTAACTGGTTGTTGTAATTTCATTATATGATTGAACTGATCAGTTGTTTTATTAGAATAAAATTTTATACTATATTGAACTTGATTCATCTTTTTTCATTAAGTTTACGATTTTCATTCAATTCTAATATTGATTTTCTTAATTCATTTTTGATAATACCAATGGTCTTATTTAGATATATAATCTCATCATATAATTCGTTTTTAGCTCTTTTTAAAGTCTCATATGTACGTTCAAATCAGAATTCTAAATTACTCATTCTTTCAGATAATCTTTTGACTGGATTTTTCAAATATCTAGGCCTATCTATCATATACAATATTTTCCGTAATCGACGAGTTCCTATGGGATATCGAACAAAACAAAATGTCAAAAGATATGAAACCTGAAAATTCATGTAGTGATGGATGCCATTGCTGCACTGCCCGATATCGAAAGTATATGGAATGGGCTTTGAATAAAGCTCTTCGACAATATTACTATAGTAGAATTATTTCTTTATAATAAAACATTTTGTTGTATATGTTTTGGTTTTTATTATATATCAGAGCTTCTTAAACTTTTGTAATTCACGACCCCATTTATGATTGCGAGTTTCTTGACGACCCCATACAAATATAAAAGAAAAATAAATTTATATTTTTTTAAAATTCCTATAACATCTTCTAATTCATAGTAAATGTTATTCAAGTTATTACAATACTCTTAATAGAAATGCAGGTACAAGCAATCTTTCCGAACTAGAAGATTTTATGATATATTTATCTACGATAATTGTTATTTTATCTTTATAACAATAATTTTACAAGTTAAAAAACATTTTCTGTTAAATTGTATTTTTATCTCTTGCGACTCCAGAATTTTGCTACGCGACCCCAAATTGGGTCGCGACCCATGGTTTAAGAAGCCCTGTTATATATTAATAATAATAATAATAATAATAATAATAATAATAATAATAATAATAATAATAATAATAATGTATTTTTTATAGAGTTTATATTAATATAGTATTAATAACATTGTAATATAATAATAATAAAAATAATAATATTAATAAAAAATAATAATGAAAATAGAATAAAAATTACAAAATATATACTACTGATAAAAGTAAGTATATAGTTTATATTTTAAAAATGATTAAAAATTCTGTGACCTTGAAAATTTTTTGAATGACCTGGAAAAATAATAATATTAATAAAAATAATAATAAAAATAATAATAATATAACATGGTCTAGCGGTGACATAACCATCTACTAATATTGTATATCCAAAAGCACTTGAATAAATAAATAAATAGTATTAAAATAGATAAATTTCAATGTGTTGTTTTAATTTTTTTGTCTTTGAATTTCTTTTCTTTTGAGATCGCAGGGTAAGCTATATATTTAGACATTGTTTTCCCGGCAGATATTGGTAAACCTTATACCCGAAAAAATATTTAAGTTAAATTTATTTTAAAGTAGGTCAAGTTTGTTTAAAGGTCAATTTAGGGAAAATTTAAGTTTAAATAAGTAGTTCGTTTCAAGATCATTTTAAGGTCAAATAAGTAGGTCATATATTTTTTAAAACTACATATTTATTTAAGTAGGTCATATATAATTAAAATCTATATAGTTAATTTTTTTTTAAATTCTATAGTTTATTTAGTTTATAAAGTTTATTTAAGTAATTCCAATAAAAATTGTTGTAATTGTTAACAAAATCAAATCCACAATTTTCAATTTACCAATTCAAAAAGCAAACCTCAAAAATTTAAAATATTTATAATTTTTGAAATTTTAAAATTTTAAGAAAAGACAATAAAAAGAATAATAATTAAAAAATAAAATAATAAACATAAAATGCAATTAAGGTTTTTTCCCATAAAATGCATTGAAGGAATTAAAGTCATTTTCAACATGAACGGCGAAAAAATTCCGAATGTCCACACTCATTAATTGAAGAAAAAATCTATGACTTATAGAGATGGACTTGTCGTGGACAATTGGAATTCCACTTTTATAAGCAACAATTCCCAGGAAAACATCATCAAATGGAAAATATTCAACAAACGGAATAGCGAAGCTGATTTTTAATAAAGTCTCTCGATTTATTATGATAGCCAAGCCAGCCGCAAACGGCGGATAATAGTTATACTTGTATTGTTGTCGGGATATCATCCACTTGCTGTAAGGAAGGCGGAAAGGGGAATCATTTGATTTCAAGTAGCCAAATATAGCGATCCGATCATAAAAGGGAGAGTTTAATCCAGATAAAAGTTGAAAATTAATAAAAACATCATCGTCAATTAATATAAATTTCTGTCCATTAACATTTCCACACAAATGATCTCGCATCCAAAAGATCTCCGACATCACTTTCAACGTATTGTTTCGATAGCTATCAACGAAATCTACCCGAATCAAATCAGAATAAATTTTCATTTCCTCATCGAAATTTACAGACAATTCTCCTGAAATTCCAATGAAAAAAAACCACCGAATTGATAAATTGAAATTGGTTTTCTGATATTGGAAAGCATTTCTTAGAATCGATCGATTTTTAGAGTGCTTAATCGATGATTTGATTAGAAAGACAAATGATTGGTCAACGCAGATTTTTGGCCCGTTATTGACAAATCGAAATGAAAACCTGTTAATTGGATTGATTGGGAAATTTTTGAGCATCTTATAAATAGAATTGGGAGGGGATAAATTTTGATTTTCAAAATATTTAATCAAATGTCTCATGTCGATTTCCAATGAATAGACAAACTTCTCTCGGCGGAAGTAATAATAATCTGAAAAAAATATTCCAAAAATAAAAACACATATAAATAGTGCAAAAAGTTTGATTTTTTTCGTTTTAAACATTTCAATTATGTTTTCAATGGAATGTTTGCTACCTTAATAATATAGAATTTCTGCAAATAAATCAACCAATGAAATCCAATCAACTTTCTGTCTGAATAATTTTATGAATATTTTCGAAAATTTTATTAGTGAAATGTGCTATGGGGTTATTGCATAATTACTTCATGCTAAAAATGGCCATTTGACCCATCCACCCACGCTGTCATTCTTGGTCACATTTCATTGACACACCCACCCACCCCCAATCGTGACGTCATTTTTTTATTGTTCATGAAATGGTTGTAGCCTAGTGGTACCATAAGCTATTTAAAATAGAAATTTACAGACAGTTGAAACAGGTTTAAAGATTTAATGATTCAAACAAGTAAAATGAACTTATGTATTTTAAAATTTTTTCGAGCACATCATTTAAAATCCTTAAGCAAGATCAGTTTTAAAATGTTTAAAAATCATAACAGTGCATCAAGTAATATTACTTTAATTAACTGGTTCTTCGAGTTCAGGAATCCATGGAGAATTACCACGTTGTTCCGACGGTAAAATTAAAAAAGATCCAAACAGTTCAAACAGCGGTTTCTGGTTCATACAAGCGTATATGAACTTTCGCTGATGTCTGTGACTTTGGCTACTTCTTCTTCGACTAAATCAGTAACAATAATTGTGGTTTTCGTGTTTTGTCAACGACAGATAAGGTAATGATTTGTCTTGGCAACAACAGTTGGAAAATTCATCCCACAAACTTGACATTGTCTCTTTTCTAAATCCACAATGGAAACTGATGGACAATACAGATCAAATGGGTATGGCTGTCTGAGTCTGGTTTGATTCGTATCATACGGTGAAAATCTTGAAGAAGAAGAAGCACGGCAAGATGGCAAAAATGCGGGCCTGTTGGTATTGGATCCTTCGGAGGCAATGCATTAATCCCAAATTCAGTATGCTCAAAAACACGAGGATATGGAAAAACAAGTTTGGTAAGATATTTCGAAATTGTGGATAGTTCAATGGTTTCCACAAGATACATCTGTACATTTGACCACCTGAAGCATATACTTTGAACTCATTATGTGCTGTGACCTCACAGTATGTTTGCCACTTCTTTTCTGGGAACTCGCAATGTGGCATTGTCTTCTGGTATTGGAAAGGTCTCCCATTACACTACATTTTTGTCGATGACTGTTTTACTCCATATCGATGCTAAGACATTCATGGTGTGGAAGAAAGTCCTCTTTTCCAATTCTTCGTCGATTATCTTTCCACTTGCACTAATATGTGAACCAAAATGTTGATGATCGAGAACCGACCCAAAAATGTCATGGTATGCGAGAGCCATTCTACGATCACAGGAATTATATGCACTGTAGCCTCTTAGAGTAATAACAACTATCTACATATCAAGATCATATTCCAGGAAAGCATTAATCACCTCTTCAATAACTCTCGGATACCGTGCATTCTCGTCTGGTCATCCATCTGATAGTGACACCCAAAATGGTTTAACATTTCCGGATGGTGTTTTGACAATATTCGCAAACCGTTCATCATCAACTATGTGGCTTATGTATGTGCCATGACTGTAAGCATTTGATGAATCATGCTTTCCTGAACGGATCGCTATATAAGTTGGCCTAGTATTTGATATCCAGGTTGCCTTGCCGCCTACAATGTCATCATTGATAGATAGGAATACGTAAACTGAAGGTATCTATTTATGTTTCTTGGCTACCACCCAATCGTGATCTGCAATTTTACTCGGTACTCTGTACTCATCATAATTGGCTGCTCTTTACTTGGTGCAGCAATTCCAAGAGCTATTCTAGCCTTGTCGTCAGGAGAAAATAGCATTGTGTTTTGTAGACCAATGAGTGTGCATAGTTCCATAACAAGCCTGATAGGAGCCAAACCAAACTGGGCATCTTCATTTTTCTTCAGGGCGTTGAATTGTGCTTTGATAAGTTTCACCGGAACCGTTTGTACATGTCTTTTGGCTTCATTTGTATTCCACCGACGTGGTATCAGACGCCTGTATACAGCAGTTCTTTCAATATTGTAACCTTTATCGTTTAGCATTAGTGTCAGATCATCTAAATTTTTCGGACATAGCAGTAATTCAGATCGACGCCAAGGATCAGCTCCAGCTTCATTGTAACAAACGAGTTCTCAAATCACATTGAGAATATCTGGACATTTCTGCTCCTTTCCGGGAAGCCCATGTTTATCAGGTAATGTTTCACCTGCAGCTGCGCATAATTTTTTGTATTTTTCTTTTTTTTTCAAACGAGATTTTTGGCTCGAGAACGGTTAAGTCGAAGAGTTTGAATAGTTGGTTCAATCGTCTTTTTACTAGTCTCCAAGTTCTTCAATTCCTTTCCTACAGCTTCTGAATCCCCTAAACCTTCCTGTTGCTTTAATATAAGGAATGATATATTATCATTTACTCCATCCAAACGTTTTTGTTCTCGGATTTCTGCTGGTGTATGACGTTGTACGTCTTCCGACACATTCCATTTTTCAGCATCATTTATTCTCGATTCACTGGGGTGATTTTCGATTCTTTTACAACTGAAGTATGGCTGATTGTTTCGTCCATAACTGTCGGCGATAACAGTCTACCATCAAATGATTCAACAGACACAGATGGAATCTCCTGCAATAATGTTTTCTTTTCTGGAATGTTTGCCCAATAAATCAGATTCTATGCTTTTCGTTTTACTACAACCATTCTTAATTTGTTCAATTTCGTTTGACATGTAGATAGTTTTGATTTTAATTCGTGCCATAAAGCCTGCGCCTGTGACAGCTGTTCGTGTTTCGATTTTCCAGGATGTGCAAGAGCATGCGTATTCACTAGATCTTGGTACAGATCTGGCATATTATTAACTTTACTTTTCTTGAACATGTCTATGGTCATCCAAATATTAAAAAGTTTTATTTAATATTCTAAATTTAAATCCAAATTTAATACAAAATTTTTGAATCTTTCATAGATGTGTAGTAGTCGTTGGATAGCCTTTAATAGACAAATAGAACTAAAATGTAAAAACAGATGTTTCTTGTAAGACTATTGCAGCCACTTAGCAGCTGTTATGCTATTTATGCGCTGGAAGCATTTACACCAAGCGAAGTTGAGATAAATCACCTATAATATAAAAAGAAAATCAATAAATTTATACCATATAAATAAACCAACTTACCTTGAGGTTGCTTGTAAAATCTTCACTTGAGACAAACCCTACACTATAGAGACACAAAAAGTGAGAGAGAAATAAAATAATGCACATTAACGCAACCCATAATAAAACATGCATGTAAACTTTTAACATGTAGCCATCCGAAGTTGAAAAAACCCTTATAATAAATAATTTTATAGACATTTTTGAGATAATTTTAGAAAGAAAAATGTCGGAAAAAATTTTTAATTTAAATTTTGAGATTTTTGCTAGGAAATTTCAAGTAAATGAGGATGTATCTTCATAAGATTTACCAATAAAACTAAAATTAATTTAATATTTCAGATATTTCTGTCGAAAAAAAGCAAAACCTGAAATACGAAAAAAGTATAAATTTTTAAATTATATTGGTAAGTTTTAAAAAATAATCATAAACCAAATTATTTTGTGTACATAATCGATGATTTTTTTCAAAATATGTATAAAAAATATAATTATTTAATGCAAATAATAATTTTTATAACTTCAAAAATAATTTAACTCACATTTTTTGAATAATATCCGAAAAAACACATATTTTTGGAGATTAGTTATTGTTACTAATTTTCCTGAATATTATTTATAATAATATATATGAAATAGTTGATCAAAGTTATATTTAAGAGCTTGAATTATGATCATATTTCCTTATGAAATCATAATTCAACTCTTAAAATTTAACTTTAAGTTATATAACTATATAAAAAATAACTTACTTAGCAGCCATTTAAAAAATGGCTGAAATGCATTTATTTTTTCACAAAATAAATTCCACCAAGTTGATTTATGTATCAACTTGAATTATAGCGGAATTTATCTCAATGGGGCTTGGTGTATACACTGGATGCATGCATTCTTGTTGGAATATGATACATTGTATTAATCTGTCCTCTAGCCTGCCATGCAGGGAGCTTGCTATAGCAGCTTTGTTAGTCATAGTTGTCCGGTCAAAGTATCAGCATCACTGTAGCAGAGGAAGATTGTTGCAATTAGAACTCTTTTGGTCTAACCGGTCCATTATAAAATACAACTAGAAGTGACGTCACGTTCAGCTCAACTCACCCACCCACCCTCGAGCGTGACGTAATTATGCAATAACCCCTATATAGAATAGGTGTACATTCTAAATGACTTGTGAATGAATGAATGGGAATATATATGCACCAGTGCAAATTATCTGTACTTACGTTAAAATACGGTAATATAAATACATTAATATGACCTAATAATATTTATTATTATTTTTAAACTTTCAGATGAAATATGAATCTGAGGAAATTCCATTTGAATCTTGTCCAGCATCAAATTATATACATTCTCTATATTATGTCAAAGTCACTAGAAAATCATCTGTGGTCACTAGGTTAGGTATTGTAAATTTAGAAATGAAATTATCAGAATTCCAAAACAGTTTTATGTGGAAAAACTAATTTCTGAAAATTAAATTAAAGAATTACAGAAATAAGTTTCAGAAAATAATTTTGCCAATTAGAAAAACTCATTCAAACGAGGAAATGTAAAAAAATATTTAAAAAATATAATTTTTGATCAAATACATTTAATGCGAATTAAAAAACCCAAAGTATGAACTAAATAGATAAGAATTATCTGAAAATAAACATTTCTCATCAAAATACGAATATTTTTAATTTAAATAAACTTATATTTACATTCAAATACATGTTTCACTATATATTGTGACGGATTCGCTGTCATCATCAGGTAAAAATCAAACAAAATAATATAGATTTAATTTATATACTTAAACGAATTATTGCTTTTTAAATATTCTTTTGTTTTATTTTTAATATCTTTTGAAAAATATATTTTATTTAAAATAAATTCTATATCATAAAAATCTTTAAATTAATATAAAAAATTAAAATTGCTAAAACAAGCAACAGCAGTATTTTTATTGATCACAATTTTCATAATAAAACTAATAATAATAATAATAATCGCTTAATCGCATAATCGCCAGACCCGACTGCGGACTGCCGAGGGGTTTACGAGGCATGACCCACGAGCTCAACTAAAGGTTTTCACCCACTAGCCGGCACACGGTCGGTCCCATGAACCATCTATTAAAATACTTATTATAAATAAGATTTTAGGGGGATTTGTCAGTGGCACCAAAAGATTCCACGACCATCCAGAACAAAATCAAAGTAACAAGACTTCGAAATATATATTTATACAAGAAAACAATACTTACAATCCACAGTCATGCAACCAGATTTGAAAAATTGGCATAAATTGGCATACAAAATTTGGTCTAAGAATGATTCACAGCTAGTCTAAAAATGTCTAAAAATTTTCTAGTAGTCACCTGACTGAAAAAATGTCTAAGACAGTCTAAATTTTTTTGTCTGAAATTATGAAAATGACTGCCGTATATATAGTATTTTTGTGCCTGTGTGCGACCAATGGGCGATTTTTCGCCATTTTTAGGGTTTTTTAATTATTTTATTAATTTCAAAATATTTTTGTAATTTTTTATATATTTTTTTTTATTTTTTGATATATTAATATTTTATTGTTGGATTTTATTTTTATTATTATTTTCTTAAAATATTATTTTTAAACCCCAATATTTTGTTTTCTGGTCGCCTCTTCTGCCTGTGTTTTTTCTAAACCTTATTTTGCAAGGTTTTGGCAGTTTATTTTATTTTTCGTATGTTTCTTTTTGCATCTGTAGGCATTTTTCCGAATTTTAATTAATTATTTGTTTTATTTAATTTTTGTTATATTTTTAATTTGTTTTAATTAATATGTTTTATTTTATTTTTGGTTTCTTCTTGCGGTGAGTGCTTATGTTACGGCAGCCATATTGACAATTTCAAAACTACATTAATCATTTTGTTCTAACTTATACAATTTTCACCTTTTTGTTTAAATTGGTTTTGTAATTTTTGTTTTAATTTTGGCTCTGAGCCCAACAATAATAATAATAATAATAATAATAATAATAATAATAATAATAATAATAATAATAATAATAATAATAATAATAATAATAATAATAATAATAATAATAATAATAATAATAATAATAATAATAATAATAATAATAATAATAATAATAATAATAATAATAATAATAATAATAATAATAATAAGAAGAAGAAGAAGAAGAAGAAGAAGAAGAAGAAAATTGGAGGGCTCATACACTAGGACACTGATGGTGAAGTAGGTAGCAAGTATGAAAAATTGAATTTATATTTTTGTAATTTAAACATATAGTTCAAGTATTATTTTTGTAATTAAAGTATTTTTACATTTATTATTATTGTTAGATTATGAACAAAAAAATTTGAAATATTACATAGTAGGGCTTAAAAATACAGATTAAACATTTATGTTATATTTTTGAATTTATATATATACTCTATAGTAATTATTAATATAAGAGCAACAAATTAATCAAATATTGATGCAATAAAAGCCTGCGACTTTCTCAGAAGATTAATGATACTATATGACATTTTAAACAAATTAATTACATTTTATTGGCATTTAAGACAATTTCGTTCGTATATTTAAATTTCGAAAATTGACAATAAAAACAAAGGTATGCAAATTTTTAGTTGTTTGCTCAATTCTATTCTGATAACAATTTGTAATTTATTTACATTATGATTGATACTAAACTGAAACCTTAACCGAGTCTGTAACCATGACTACATCGAGTTGAACACTAGGATAGAGAACTGGTTACTGATAACTCTTCTCAAAACTTTTGAATTAATGTTTTTATACACTTATATTTTTAAAAAACTTTTATTATTTCGATATCGTTAAATTACTTGTACTGTCACTTTTAATTAACGTTACATTTCATTTAAAATTTTTAAAAATGTACAATTGTAATTTATATAAAATACTAGATTATTATTATTCATATTTCAACTTAGTAAACAATAATGCTTTTTGATGCCCATTTAATAATTGTTGTTCGGATGCATTCCCCACAATAATAATGAACTACATACACTAAAATATTTTCCAAATTACCGACATCTTGACAATCAGCCAAAATTTAATTTAAATAACTTAATTTTCAACATATTAAAATATATTTTGAAATCAGGATAATATCGATTAAAATTAAAAATTATTTTAATATTTATAAAGTTTTTTCAGTCGATTAATTACGCAATAATAAATAAGTGATTTAGCATAAAAAATGTGATAGGTATACAATACCCAAGTCCTTATAGGTCAATCTCTGTAATTAATTTTTAAAATTTAAACCGTCATACATCTTTGGTATTATAAACTTTAAAAATGTATGTGTGCGTATATAACTCAAGTCAACAAAAAGCCATTGCCCACACAGACGCAACAAAAATTTACACGTCAACACCTATCAAAGTTTGAAAAATCCAATTAGCTATTGAGGAGAGATTTCCTAAATAACGAGATCTTAAATCAACAACCTGGCCACAAATTTGCCTAAAAATACTTTGCCATAAACTTTTCTAAAGTTTCGCAACGAATTTGAGAAAAAAACAAAAGAGAACTTGAGAAGAAATCAATCGGATTTTGTGCAAGAATATTTTGAGAGTTTCAATATTGTAGATTTAGAGGAGGCTTCCCATATCGATCCCTGTCTGTGTAATTCAAGTTGAAATTGTGAACCGTTTTGTCAATAAAAGTTCTTTCTGTGTTCAGTAACTTCAGTGGTATTTAAAGAACACATGGAATCAGAGAAACGATTCTTGCCGAACTGTAGTAAATAATAACTCAAAAAAATTTTAAAATTTATTTATCTAATATATTTTGTTGTTTATGCATATTTTTGTTGCTAGGGTTACTAATTGATGACTATGACTTTCTAAACCCTTAATAATTACTGACTATTCTGACCAGCATCGGGCCCATGATTACTCGTAACAACTCTAAATAGTGGTGAAACCAATGGGGAAGTTAGCCTTATTTCCAAAAGTATGCCTATTGAACTTTCACAAAGGTATTCTTGGCTACCAATAGAAAGATATAAACCATATTAACTCTCAAATTCTTGCACCCTCATCTTTCGCTCTCTTATTTATTATTTGTATATATTGAGAGTTACTTTCTTTCAAATGAAGATACTGAGGGATTTGTATTTTTAAAAATCAAATTATTATAAAATATTATTTAGAAAAAATATTTAATCACAACACATGAATACATCTATTTATCGTTATCCACAGCTATGTATTCACATATTTAAGTCAACCTCAAAAAAACAGAACTGTATAGGTTCATCGAGTATATTGAAATCACTAAGTTGCAAAGAAGTTTGCTGATTGCTACCTATCAGCTCTAAAACCTTTCTGCGTCTCGGTTGACATACTTTCTCATTGCTGGGTTTCTATCATTTATAATTAATTTATAATTTATCTTCGACTTCAGACTATCCTCTTCCAGTATGTAATTAATCGACATAAGGTTATTTTCCACAATAAGCTATAAATTCTGGATCATATTCGAAGTTCTTGACAAGTGTAGATTTTCATAAGAGTTCTGCCTTGTTTGCTGACTATAAATCGTAATGACTTTATCCTTAGTATGATTTAGCCTTGTAAACTTGAGCCGTATTTCACTGGCGTGAGAATGATTAAACTACTTGTTTTTTATGCGATCTAATTCGTGTTTCATTTGTGATAGTTCCGCTTGAAACTAGACAGATTTAAATTCGTCAAATCTAGAAAACCTACACAAGTCTCACTAGGAACCTCAAAAGATTCATTAATGTTTTATCCACTTTTCCAATTTATAACAATGGATATTTATGACACTTCTTATGTTTGATGATAAATTGATGAAGATTCAATCTTTATTCTAAATCTGATTTATCCATATCAGTCTGGTATATTAAGCTTCTCAGCCTTGATTGAAAGAGAACTCTATAGTTGAATTCTTTTCTAACGTCGGGAAAAGTGCAAATTTACCACAACGACCACGTTTTGTTTTGAGCATGCCTGTTAATGTTTTGTATATTTTACGGCTGTAACGAAAAGGTTTTGTATCCACGCCAAACTCTCACATGCATCATATTTCAGAAATTACTGTCAGTTACCCAGAAATTAAGGTGCACTATAAAAATAAATTATTTATATATAGATAAAATATATACATATTTGAAATTAAGACACAAATTAGACACAGAGTAAATTCAATGAATTTACCATAGAAGAGCCAGAAAAATATTTTTGGTGATAAAAATAAACTAGAAACACACATACACTACAAAATAAACCTATAATAAAAAATACACTCGAGAGGAGAAAATTGGGGACAGAAATAATTTATTATCTGTAATTTTAATTATAAAAATATACAATTTGAATGATGATTCAAGATCTTCCGTGACTAAGAGAGAAGAAATTAGAATCAATGTAATTATAATTTATTTAATAAAATCTAGTTTAAAACATTTTTAGAAATTCGTAAAATGATAATAGATTATCTGAAATTATGAAGAATATAGAAGAAAAGCATTAAAAACATAATTTATAAATGAAATAATAATTTTAAGGTTAAATAGTTGTAGGTATTCAGAAATAGATAGAAAAAGATTGATCAAAGTCACGGAACGGGAGAAAGTTACTGCAGTAAAATAAAAAACTTTCTTCAATGAAAACATTTTAATAAACTTAAAATCTGTATTTATTTAAAAATTTAATAAATCTCATATTTTTAAAAAATATGCATGAATGGCCTGTAATTCATAACAATTAACTAGCTCTTATTTAAAATAAAAATGATAAAAATCTTTTTAAAAATATTTACATTTCATGAAAAAAAATATAATTTTTAATTTACCATTTCCAACATAAGATTTGGCATTTTTAAGATAATTTCTGAAAACTGGTGTGTATAATTTACATTGACATGAAGCAAAGCAAAATCAAAAATTTAGTGTTCTATACTTAGGCTATAACATACAACAGGTATTATTAATAATAAGACGACAGACGACTGCATTAAACCATAATCATAAGAAAACCGTAATAACTGATCTCAAGACTAAATTTTTAGTGGGTTTTACGTGACTGAAATATTAGTTGGATTAAAATTTTGCCTCTGATATTTGATCATAAATGTTAAGTCGATCCTTCAATAAAACATTAATCAATATTATATAAAAAAAAACAATCAATGCATTATGAAAAAATATAAATATATTCATATGCAAGTTGAAATTCTATGGAAATTTTATGTAAATATAGATTTGTGCAAAGCAAAATTAAAATATTTCACAACCGAAAAGTGGGTAAAATAAATTTTACATAAACGCAATCTGTTATTTTTATTTGTTTTAATGATTCATTTTCACTTACTAAAATGAATTGACTTCAAAAACAAATATAAAATGATAATTACAATTCAAGAATTTTCGTTTACTTTCATTAAGCTTTCGGCTATAAATCGATGTTTTCTATTTAATACAAATTTTCTGCACTGACTTTCTAATTAATGAAACTAAATAAAAATATTTTAATAACTCATTTATTTTCATCATGACTATAGATCAATTTTCTCCCTTTAAAGCATAAATTTTCAGCGCTGCTTTCATCTACTTATTGATTAATTTTATTTAGCAAAGCTAATTATAACATTTTACTCAACGCCAAGAATTTGGAACCAATGCTAATGTAAAATTAATAAAAAAATGTATTCCTTATATAGCTTCACTACAATTTAATTTTGTTTATTTTATGTCCAAATTGGGTTCCTGTAGTTAAATTGATAAGTCAAATAGGTCATCAAATTACCAAAATTACAGTAAAAATCTTCATAGACGTACTTCAAAACCTAATAGTTATATTTGTTTGTAATTGTCGTCATTATTTTCAAGAAAACAAGCATGATTATATATCGGTTGTACTATTGTTACATCCTTTGACCAAGTCATCAAAATCATTATTTGAACTTTGTTACTTTAAAATTTATCTAAAACTGTTTGTTATTTAAAATATAAGCTTTAAATTTCAAACATTCTGCGCACACACATACACACTATTATTTGAGAATTTAAAAACATAAATTTGTTATATATTTTGGATTGTTCTCTTTTGTTCTCTTTAATTTAGTTGTTTTGCAATTTTGTGTTTTAAATATATATGCGAGAAAGTCTGAAGCAGTCCCGGAATGCGCGAAACAAGTAAAATAATTTTTAGGATTTACCAATTACTATAGAAGATTTATCAAAGATAATGCAAAATCTTGCGGCGCCGTTATATGCAACAACAACAGGTTGCGAGAAAAAGATTGTATTGACAAAAGAATGCGATGAAAGTTTCGAAACATTAAAAAAAATATCATGTGAAACAAATGTTAGATTTTCCCCGAGAAAATAGGATGTTTATTTTAAATACTGACGTCATTTTCGGCACAATTGTAGTGGTCCTGAGCCAAATGAATGGAGATGGTAAAGAAACAGTGATAGCTTATTGTTCTAGACATCTAACTACCCATGAAAAGGATATTGTGTGACTAGAAAGGAACATTTAGCGATACATGAATACGTAACATATTTTAAAGAATATATTTTATAGAAAACATTTATCTCAAAAACAAACCATAAAGCATTCGTTTTTCAAAGCACTACAAAAAGGAAATAAGTCCCCAGTTTCATACATAGATGACAAACCTATCTGAATACGACTTTAAGCTGAAATATAGGAAAAGAGAAGAACACGATAATGAGGTTGGATTGTCAAGAATTAACAGAGATGTGTGTGTGCAATGTCAGACAAGAAATAACCAGAGTTCGGCATGTGTGTTTTGCAAAAACGGAGACAATGTAAAGAATCCAATAAGAGCAACAGAAGGACTGTAAGTTCCAAAAGTAATTGAATTTCTACAAGATAATACCATTCACAAAAAGATTTACATAAGGAAATTCCATTTAAACAGATAGATTATATATGTTATGAAGAAGGACTGTTAGTTATGGAAAGAAATAGAAGTCATTTAGTTTTGGTCCCAGAAAACTATGTCGAGGAATTAGTTAAACAGATTCACATCGAACTATGGAATAAAAAAGTTATCACATTATATTAGTAACATATTTTCTT
>CM039679.1:132756939-132761939 GCA_022537955.1 Schmidtea mediterranea
TATTATTATTATTATCATGATTTTTATTAATTATTATTATTTTTATTATCATGATTTTTATTATTATTATTATTATTATTATTGTCAAGGTCATTGGATGACTCATCATAATTTTTCAAGGTCATTCAAAAGTAGGTCAAGGTCACTTAAAAGTAGGTCAAGGTCATTGGATGACTCATCATATTTTTTCAAGGTCACGGAATTTTTAATCATTTTTCAATTATAATATGTCTACTTACTTTTATAAGTAGTATATATTTTGTAAATTTTATTCTATTTTATTATTATTTTTTATAAATATTATTATTATTTTATTATTATTTTTTGAAATATTATTTTTTTTTTCAAGGTCATTTAAAAGTAAGTCAAGGTCATTCAAAAAATTTTCAAGGTCACGGAATTTTTAATCATTGTTTAAATATAATCTATCTACTTACTTTTATAATTAGTATATATTTTGTAATTTTTATTCTATTATTATTTTTATTAATATTAATATTATTATTATTACAAGATTTTATTAATAATTTCTTATGTTTCATGTGCTTGTTACTCACGCTCTTATATTGATAATGTGCTTATTATTCATGCGCTCCTATTGACCATATCTTTATAAGTCATGTGCGTGCAATGTTTAATAATATTATTAATGTGTAACAAAGACATTGAAAACACACACACATATATATATATATATAGTGTTAAATAATATTTACTCTCATAAAATGACATTAGATATTTCAGAATCACTTTTAAATCATACAGAGGTTTTATTTTATTTTTATTAATTGTATTAATCTTCTAAATTAAGATACCAGAATTCAGTATTGAATGGAATCAGACATTTTTAATAATCGATAGACTGTTCACAGAAACCTATGATTATTTATTACTATCAAAAATAAATAAGTCTTTTAAACATCACAACATTCAAATTCTCGTAGAATTATTCGGTTTCAAAAAGTCACTAATGAAATTATCTAGTTGTATATTATTTCTAAATAATATAAATCCTACAGAAATTAATATGCTTAATATATTCTGGGTATGCATGGATTTCAGGTTTGGCAAATATCGAGATGTTATTCAATCCTACATTGATAATGCAGATAAAATCGAAATAAAAATCAAGGATAAACTGGATGAAGTACAAAACAATATCTTACATGTTCAAGTTGTTTAATTAATAAAGTCAATATTTTATATTTACCATGTGGGCATATCATTATTTGTTCATCATGTTTTAAAAACTCTAATAGGTGTGAAAGTTGTGGTATAATTATTGATGAGTACCATTCTGTGTATATGTAATAAATGTTATTTTGTTTCTAAAGAAATATTATTCAAGTTACTTTTAACTATTGTGAACATGATCTCAAACCCTAATTTATAAAAGCAACTAATAATAAAATAATCAAAACATAATAAAATAAGTAAATGAAAATGTACAAGTTTAGTTTTCTATAATATACAAGTTTTATTACATAATTGTTCGAAATCGTCTGATAAATCCTTTTATTGATGATGATCATTCAGAAGCCAAAATTTCATTGAAAATATCTTGAAATGGCTGAGATCTAATATAGTTAAAAACACAATAAAAATTTACGATAAGAGAGGACAATATGAAGTTTATGCTTAATTATTGACAGACCAAGTGAGGTCAAAAAGTACCTCGGCTTCATTGCACAAATTAGGCTTAGCTTGTCGAGTAATTGCACATTACACAACTTTCATGCACGGACACTACAAAGTGTCATAGGCACTAAATTAATTAATTAATGTTTATTACTACCAAAATAATTATTTGCAGACTAGGGAGATTATAGCCGCCTACGACCAGCTTGTAAATAAAATATAATAAAGTGTAAAGATATTATTATATTTAAAATACAAACAAATAATTCATCCATTTAAACTCATCGAAATCGAATGATGGGAGTCAAAATAATGTTATTATTTAGTCAAAACGTGATATATTAAAGGCGCGCGGGTATACTTTTAATTAATATAATTTGTAAAGTTTTTATTTTTATAACTATATTCCTAAAATCAATTAATAAAACCATAGTTTTTAATATATATTCATTAGTCAAGTCTTTGTTAAACATTCACTTGTATTGCATCTACATTGTGAACTAACATAATCCACGTATATTGAAAATTTGATATATTCATATTTTCTATAAAGAGTTTTAAAATATGTTGAAATTAAAAGTGTGAAAACTGAAAATACTCAGAAAGCAGAAAAAATGATAATTGATATTAGTAATTCTGTGTTTATCCAATCTATTTGTATTAAGATATATTTTATAAGTAATATAACAACTGTAAAATAAAATATCTGTAATATTCAACAGATCTCTATTAATATTATTAATTAATACTATTATTATTATTATTATTATACTTTAACTTTTATTATTATTACCATTTCATTAACATTATTTTCGTCTATTATAATTTTATTATCAAGCATTTCGTCATCATGTGTGTTATCAACATTTATATTTAAAGATCTAAAATTTATAATTGAAGAATATTAAAATGTTTACTATTAAATTATCAAAAGTGGATAACATAACTAATTAATGATAATATTAAGTTAATTTATAAAGTTTTTACTTAAATTTTGAACTCAA
Organism: Schmidtea mediterranea; assembly: GCA_022537955.1. Classification (NCBI taxonomy): domain Eukaryota; kingdom Metazoa; phylum Platyhelminthes; order Tricladida; family Dugesiidae; genus Schmidtea; species Schmidtea mediterranea. Next base: position 132,759,582 of record CM039679.1, read on the forward strand.
ATATATTTTATAAGCTAATTTTAACTTAAAGTATATATTTTATGTGTAAATATCTAATTGTGATTTGAGTGAGTAAATTGATGCACTATGTGTATATTAGTAACAGATGGCTATCAGGTAGGTACAATATGAGTAAAGAGGGAGTTAACACATAATAAATCAATAAAAAGAAAACTAATTTACCCAATGAATCAATAAAACCAAAAATGGAAACCAATCTACACAAAAAAACCCCAGTTATTTTATGAAAATATTTATTAAAATGACATTCTAGCACTATTGACTTTCCAAATTGGAGTCATGACATCATCTGAATTGATCCTGTATCCTTGTATAATGATAATTGTATACCAATGAAAGTTTTCAATAAAATTTACTTCTTTATTAGCAATATAAAACTTTGCATTCTCGTGGCCAAGATATATGTTGTTATCGCTTCTTAACTTGATATTCATTGTATTTAGAATTTCGTTTACTAATTACAATCTGCATCCGATATTATTGGGTATTGATTAATGTGATTGGCATTGAAAATTTGTAAGTGATAGAAAATCTGAGAAAATGTAAGGTATGGCTATAATTCTTCACTATCATAAATTCAGTTTGCATGTCAAAATAATGATTATAGTTGTCATCGTATTTATACTATGTATATAACCAATGCAATGATAATGTATAATTTTATTATAAAGATTCTAAAAATATTTTGAAATTAAAAATGTCAAAACTGAAGATACTCAGAAAGCTGAAAAATTAGCTATGATGTATATAACCTTAATGTCTGCATAACCTCTTCATAATCTCGAAGTTTGAGTAATAAATTGCATCGATATTGCATTTTAAATGAATGGATATTGCAATAAAATATTATAAAAATCATACGGAAACAAGTGATCAAAACTTATCTATATATATATATATATATTTTTTTTTATGATGGAATAATACCAGTTGAGGTTCTAAGGATCTATATAGAAATGTTTTGTAATCAAGTAATTCTAAAACAAATTGAATAGTTATACATGTTTTTGTTACAAATTAATAAATTTTATCATAATTCATTAAAATATTTAAGTAAAACAATATAAAAAAGTTTTATGTAAATTGTTACATTGTTGTATTAACTTAATATTGAATCGAAGTAATGAACCAGCAAAATTTATTTAAATATTACCATCAAATTATTTATGATAATTATAGTAAAGATAATAACGTTTTAAGTAAATTATTACAAAATCATAAAATAACACAACTTGCAAATACTGCGATAAATTATTTTAATAAAATAGTTAACAAATAATAATAATAATAATAATAATAATAATAAAAATAATAATAATCATAAATTTTAATAATTTGACAGATAAAAAATTAGTTCTGATACTAGATGCTAACTAAATATTAACAAAATATTTTAATGGGGATACATAACTTGAGTACTTAATGTAATGTTCAGATGGATGAATAAGGTTTTGTTAATCATATACGATTCACGGCTTTTTATGTAAAAATAATTGAAAATGAGTCAATTATCATCAAATTAATACTGTCCAATAAAGATATCATAGCTTGTTTTAAATATCTGATTTAATCGAATTTCCATTGATTTGTCGTAGATTTTGAATCTAAAAAACATACATTCAAAGATTTACTCACTGTTCGATGAAGGGGTTACATATCATTGTGGTATTAAATAAATCGGGAACAAAATTACTTTAAAGGGTTGATAAATGTATTGATACAAAGTTGACATATATGCACATACAAGGTTGACACAACTGCATTCACATGATATAACATTCACACATCTATCAATCAAAATTATGCATTTGGGTCGCAGATGAGTAATAAAATCAATCAAATAACAAAAATGAGCAAATCACATATAAAACACGATAATTATACATTGAGGTTATCAATTTTAATCAATGTGAGGTATTTATCACATATAAAATCTAACCTATTTCATACAATTTAACAGTCTTAATATGTTTGTTATGAAAACATGGGTATATTTGGGGTACTTCATTGAAATATATCACTCACTGTTGAGAATTATTTTACGTTAGACATAAACCATCAAAACATTTATTTTAGAATTATTGGAAGTTGAACTTTTTCTTTTATAAAACTGTCGTAACTTTTATCAAATTCAATTGGTAAAACAGAATAAATATTTTTACTACAATACATATATACAAAATGATATTCTTCAATAATTAAACCACAACTTTCACATTTACGAGTAGTGGTTTTGAAACAAGAAAAACAAATAATTATATGTCCACAAGGTAAATATATGATGAATGCTTTGTTAATCTGAGAAATTGATCATGTCAGAAAATCTTTTCTTGCATC
>CM039679.1:132766939-132789439 GCA_022537955.1 Schmidtea mediterranea
AATATTTATACCTAAAACCTTCGCAATAGTGTACTCAATGCCTTCTTAAAGTTTCTTGGCGATCGGATGAACAAGGAAGTATGCATACATGACATACATACATATTTTGTATTTTATATAGATAGAAGATAGAAACTGATATCCAATTCTAAATAAAAAATTTTAAAACTATATTAAGTTCACTTTTTGTTTAATTAATATTAATCGACATGTTTTTAAAATGTTATTAAATTTACGTAATTTTAAGTTATTGAAATTTGGATAAAAATATTTTGCTGACAAAATGGATTTAGATGGAAGTAATTCGCGTTAGGTAATTTTTTATCATTAAAACATCAATTTAGAGTGAACTTATGAACAGCCCGGTTAGGTTTTAGGAAAAAAAACTAGACGAAATACACTTAAATCATACTTATGACCCATAATTTTTACATATCACCTAAAATCTCCCTTCAAAAGAAGTTCATGGAAAACTTATATACTAAACTTGATTGATTCAGTTAAAAAAAACAAAAACAATTAAATTAATAAATTAACGAAAGTTTCTTTTTTGAAAAAAATTGTACTTTGACTAAAATATAAAATATTTTTGTTATTTACTTAGTACTTACTTACTTAGCTTGATCTTATTAGGTAATATTCTTGTTCTACTTCTTTAATTAAGTCAGCAATCTTGGCTGACTTATAAAAATTTTGAATTTTGAATTAAAACTTGTTATTTTGACACTACTAGTTTGCGAGCTTTCAGAATTTGATACAACCTAAAGTCAGGTAATTATGCAATTCTATTTAAGATCACATTAAATTAGATATTTTATTTTATTGCGAATTCCATTTTATTTCCTTGGGTACAATTAATATTCCACAATTGAATTGTTCCATTCACTGCAGAAATAAGTAATACACGAGCGTTTTAGATATTCCAAGAAAATCCAAAACCTTCCTGAGAATGTCTTTGAAGAACGAGATCGGGCTTACATTTGCCACTTTGATCTGGCTTGCTGGGATGTCTCGTATAATCAAACAAATATACATTAACATCTGTATGAGCAGTGACTAAACCATATCCTCCAAATTCATCTTTCTCAGCATCATAATGTCTATATCCGAAGCATTTATATTCATTTGGTACAGTCACTGATGCAATGAGAAGATAATCTTGTTCTTCAGTTTGTGTACCAACTATAATTCGTCGAGTGATTATGTCGATTGTTTTCTTGGATAGTTTTGGAAATTTGAATCATAATTTATGGCAAATCCAATGAAGCCAGTTCTCAATGTTTTCTTTGATCCATTTGCGATAATCAAATGGAAATTTAAATATATATTTCTTGTTTCCTCTATAAATTCGATGTCTTTCTGATCCAAATCACAGTTCCGATTCTTCTCTTGAAGATTTATACAAATTCTGGTGAGTTCGCAATTGTAATACAGGTTTTCTTTTTGTTATTAATTGATATTTAAGAGTAGCTTAATGAATAGATATATGGAGTCTTTCGTGAAATCGATATTCTATTATTATTGGTCCACTGATCTTGGGATATTCTGTTACTGTAAGGAAGATCATTAGTTTCAATATTTTGATAACTGTCGTGTAACGAAAATGATTCGTGGTAATTGTAATAAATACTGCTGTCCAAACTTTGCATAATTAAAATAAAATCCAAAAGATTAACTAATTCTTTAATCACTTTATTGTCATATATATTAATAATAGATTCTATACTATTAACCTTCGAAGATATATCGTTGACATTTTTTCCAATTGATCAATTTTGTCATTATTTTTGAAATTTTATGATAAAAGTTATTTCCATTGACTAAAGAAGCTTCATCACAATCTTTCTTTCACCAATAATTGCGCAAACTTTGCCAGAAACATTATGGTGTCACATTATGACTAGACGAAGATGTTTTACCTTTTTTATTAGGATTTTTATCAAAACACAAAGAGTTTTTGTGCAAATCTAACTTATAAATAGGAACATCCATTATTAGTTGAATTTTTTAAAATAACAAATTTTTATATTTTCAAATTTCTCTAATTTACATAGACCCCTTTAAACAACCATAAACGTTTTAAACCAGTGTTTCAATTTAAGATATAATTTCTTTTGTTTTCACGACTTTATGAATCTTAATTTCAATTATTGTTGTTATTTGGAGAAAAACTCAAATTTTGAATCCATTCTCCAAGTTACTAAGGGAACAAACTAACCAAATTCTCAACAGTGATATTTTCACAAAGTTTCTAATAGTTTTATATAGTACCTGCCAATGTGGTGACAATGTGTATTATTGTACTCAACTAATTAGTACTTAAAATAATAATTTTGTACTTCAGATTTTATTATCAATTATATTTTATTTATAAAGCACTGAAAAGTGAATAACTAATATCAAACCTGTATACTAATGTTTTGTATGTTTTTCAGAATAATAAATAATAAAGGTCCAGGAAATGTACTCATTCTGTCATTTTAGTGTGACTGGTTGGAGGAACAGATGACTATTTCAAAACTTCAAAACATCCATCTCGAGGAAAAGCCTTTAGAGTACTGTTCCACTACCACAAAAGATGGAATTGAAGGAGAGCATTGACAAGACTACATCAATATTTCTACTAAGATGGCAAGAATACCAACCAAAGCCCCAGCTCATATCATTGAGCATATGATAAAACTAAACTTCGAGCGGCACGGACTAAATAAAAGTATCAATCTTTATGCTGCTACAAATCTTGCAAGCCAAGAAGCATTTCAGGACAGTCTGGAAGACTTGTTTGACATTTCTCACCATGATAACAATAGAAAGGCCGAAGAGAAATTACGAATGGAGTTGACCTAGCCCTTACACTCAAAAAAAGAGCGTGCAGTTAAGAGGAAGGCCACTACAACAAATTATGCACTGAAGTTAACAGCTGCAGCGGTTATTGTCACCGATGGTGATAATGACTTTTACGATGATGAATTATCAACTGACAGTTAGATTGAGTGTAACAGCATCATCATGCCATCAGAATCCGAGGAAAGACCACAAACAACAAAGTTCAAGAAACTGAGAATACGAAGCATCGTAGATGCTGTTACACGAGAAGTTGCTGCAGACCTCGATTGTACGAACACTAGGGGCAGAAAGGCAGGTCACATATTTTCTGCTATAGCATCAACTGGACAGCTGCAGCAAGATTTCAAGACTCTTTTTCAGTCGCAGTGCAATCAGATAAATGGGGCTGGTTTAGTGAAAGAGTTCAACTCACTCTATCTATCGAACCATGTAAGTGCGTGGAATACCGACAATGATTCGTGCCCGTGAAGGCTCCAGCGTGCGGAACGCAGGAGCTGGAACGTCAATATTATCCGTACATAGGGTAAATTGGAGGATAAATGAGTAGACCGTTGGCTGCGCCTTCATCATCCGTTTCCTAAAAATTGACATAAAATTTTTAACAACAATCGGCTCAAAATATCTAACACCGAGTAGTCCAGTGGGCTTTCATTAAATATAATATGAATATACGTAGATCTTAAGGACAAAGAGAGAAGGAATGGGTAGTGGGGAAAATTGTGAAATCGTTGCAACAGTTAAAATGAATAGCCATCGGAAAAAGATTGATCCGAACAACTAAAATCATGGAAAATAATATTTTTAAATAATTTATAAGAATTAAATAAATTATGTTGAATTGAGACGGAAAATATGGGCGGGACGCTGCTCAAATTTTCCGAATCAATTAAAATACTAATCAAAATTAACAAAGTAAAAGTAGAATTCGGCTCAATAATTGATAGAATATCCGGATGAAACCATAAAATAAGGGCGGATCGCTGCCCAAATTTTCCGAATTGATGAAAATACTTATAGAAAATAGTAAAATAAAATGAAATGTTGTTCAAATGTTAGTGTAATATCCTTATAATACCGAAAAATAAGGGCGGTACGCTGCTAAAATTTTTCGAATTAACATCAATACTTTATAGAAAACCGGAAAAATACAGATGGATTACAGCTAAATTTTTATACAAGAAAAATATTTTATAAAGAGGAGGAATAATGAAGGATCCCTACTAAAAACTCGATGATAATAATGATCATAGTAAAGATAAAGGTAATTATAATAGTAATGATAATGGTAATTATAATAATAGCAACAATAATAATAATAATAACAATAATAATAATAATAATAATAATAATAATAATAATAATAATAATAATAATAATAATAATAATAATAATAATAATAGTGCTAATAATCATAGTAGTAATAACAATAAATATAATGGTAGTTATAGTAATAAAAACAATAATAAAGGTAATAGTAGTAACAATTAATAAAGGTAATACATGTAATAGTAACAATGATGATGCTAATGATAATGATAGGAAGAATAGTAGTTATAATAGGGATAAGAGTAAGAGAGATACTGTGTGAATATTTAACATAACAAAAGGTGTACAGGCCAAAGAATAATCATCAACACGGGCGACGATAAGAAGGACTATGGGAATGGACCTGACAATAAATGATATGAGAGTATAGGTTAACATTTGAAAGAAATAGGAGAATAATGGGATCTAAGAATCGAAAGCGAGCACAGGTCTTCTATCGTCAGCTCGTTGGACCCAGAGATCGTTCAGTCAATTATAGCATTAGTAATAACGCTCACTTTTTGCGGACGATCTACCCACTCGAACACAGTTCCAACGTTGCTTAGCAACGGGTGCCGAGTCATAAGCGAAAGATATTTGTATGGGGTTGTCTGGGTAACAACCATTTAGTATCAAATATCAAAACCCAGAAACCCACCACCTGTATGCAAAACATCCCAGCCCATAAAATACAAAGCTTTTTATAACATGTCAAAATACCATTTAGATTCATTTTTTAAATAAATAAAAAGGATCTGTTTCGCATCAGTAATAAAAATAATGTAAATATTATGAATATTATAAATAATAATAACATACACCCAACAAAAATAACTAAAAATAAAAGACCTGCTGAACATAGGACATCTAAAATACAGAATAAACTTATAAAAATCGAAGTCACCGAAATCAGTGATGACGAATCAATTAATAATGTAGATAATTATAAATAATTCAGATATTATAAATAATGCAGATATTGTAAATAATGCAGATATTGTAAATAATGCAGATACTGTAAATAATGTAAATATTATAAATAATGTAGATATTGTAAATAATGCTATTAATCAAGTTGGTGGTTTATTAGAACCTATAATACAAATTAATTTAAATAGTGCAATTAAAACAATTAAATTTGATACATCAGAGGCACGACTGAAAAAATAACGTTAACTGAGAGAATCAGTTCTAAATTAATTAATGAGATTGAAAAGATGGGGGGTGATGTAAAAATTCAATTTTCTCTTTTAATACAGTTTGAAAAAGATGAGGAAATCTGCGATAATTATTTTCCAACACGCAGAAAAGTTTTCAGATAGTTTTTTATCTGAAGGAGTTAATAAACTCAATGAAAAAATAGAAAAGTTCACCCATTTAGGCAGTGAATGGAGAGTAATCAATATTTTAGAAATAGATTTTATACGTACCAAATTTTCCCCAATTAGTAGTTTATCAGGTCATCGATATATTCAGACTCATTCTGCTATTATATCTAAAAAAGCTATTATAAATGTTAAAAATACCGAAGATAAATGCTTCCTTTATAATATTCTGGCAATTCTTAAAAAATGTTTAATGTTAGAAAATCGGAATACATCTCAAAAATACACCGAGTTTTTAAACGATTTAGTATATGACGAAATTACGGATTATCCAATGAAAATATCCCGGAATTTGAAAAGAAAAATGCCAGTTTAAATTTAGCAATAAACGTCCTTTCTTATACTCCAACTGTGATAATTGATGAGGTTCCATCACCCTCATTTAAGTATAATTCATCGTTCAAAGGTCACTGACGGAACACCTATTTATTTGCTTTTATTAGAGAAAAGTGATAAGAACCACTATACCGCGTTGAGTGATGTATTCCTACTCGCTGATTACTTTCAACAGTTACGTGAAAAGGCCATTGAAAAAAAGGCCATATTAAAAGGCCATGGTCTTGAACCTTTAAATTTCTATGGTATTCCTGGAATGTCAAGGGCTTCAGCGCTTATGACATTGGATGAACCCATAGAGCTTTTACAGGACATCGAAATGTTCAATTTTTACGAGGGAGGAATACGAGGAGGGTTAACGTTTGTTAAAAAACACTAAGTTTCTTATTCAGAGGACACCAAATTGTTGTATATAGATATAAATATTTTGTACGGTTGGGCTCTTAGCCAATCTTTGCCGTATGCTGATTTTGTTTGGGTGTATGATGGTTTGGATGATGTATTGAAAGAGTGTATGAATGTTGAGGATATTGAAACCCTTCCATATGGATATACTATGGAAGTTGATATTAATATCCCTGAAAATCTCCATGATTTTTTAAATGACTTTCCGATTGGACCGGAAAAGATTTTCCCACCAAATTCAAAAGTTGAGAAGCTAATGCTCACGCATTATCCAAAGAAGAATCATGTTCTTCATTGGAGGCTTCTCACGCTTTATCTTTCGCTTGGGGCTAAGGTTGTGAATGTACATAAATGTATAAAATTTACGGAAACCTATTTTTAAAAATTATATAGATAAAAATACTGACTTGCCAGTAAATGCAGTCAGCGAGATATATAAAGATTTATTTAAATTATATAATAACAGCTTGTACGGTAAATCCGTTGAAAACCTTAAGAAGCGAATGAATTTGCGACTATGTAATTCACTTGAAAAGTTAATTACATATTCGTCAAAACCGGTATTCAGAAAAACGATCGAAGTTGATAAGAATCTGTTTGCCGCGCATCTTAATAAAGATTCAATATGTTTGGATAGGCCTAGTTACATCGGACAATCAGTAGTAGATGTATCCAAACTACGGATGTATCAGTTGCAGTATATAAAGCTGCAAAAGTATAGAACTATTTATAATTGTGATATAAATTTAATTGCCAGTGATACGGACAGCTTCTTTTTGGAGATTAAAAATGGTAAATTTATTATTTATTATTTATTATTATTGTTTCCAGATAAATACCAAGAAGTAATTTTAGAACGTTTGTTCTTCTTTTACCCTCAACTGCGAACCATTCTGAAAGAACAACCAGAATCAATGATTCCAGATCTGGTATACACTGAAATAAATATCTGTATCTTCAATATCATAGATCAAGCATTATGGGATGTAAAGCTTGATCGAAAAATGAAGGAAATAGAAACCGAATACCCATGTATTCTGGATTGCAGCTGCTGCAATTTCAGATATCAAAGGTATGTCGAATGGTGTCTTGTGAAATCGGTTAGGAATGCGTATAAATATAAACTTTTTAGGAAATAAATGTTTTATTTTGGTTGTTTTTGTTTGATATTTTTTAATAGTCTAATTTTTTTATTAGAAATATTTTTATTAGTATAATAAAAACTAAAATAGTATTAAATTTTTAATTTTAATTTTTATTCCATTACTTATTTTTATAAGTAGTGTTTAATTAGCATTAATTTTTTAAATAGTTATAATATTAGTTATAATGTAGTAATAACAATTTGGCACATTAAAACATGTATAGAAGACACACATAAAATGCAATAACCATGCAATATTCATGTATGATTTTGATTGGTTAATCAGTATCTGTCAAGGGTATAAAAGCTCGTCTCCGCATTATAAATATCATAAATCAAACATGACCAAGAAAATCAATGCTATCAGTGTCCAACAAGTTCAGATGTTTCACAATTATAAAATGTATTTTTTAAAAAAAACTATCAATATTCAATTGGCAAATCCAGTCAAACTCAATAGAACTCAATTTCAATGTCTCGCTGGGACTTTCTCAATGATAGATATCAAGGATATTGATACGGTGTTCAAAAAGATCAATTCGAATTTAAAATAAATGAAAATGCATTGTTTGATATATAGATTTTTGATATATAGAATATAGATTTTATTTTCATATTTAATCAGACTGTAATTTAGCTAATATTTGATTGGTGTCTTCGATAGTATTGTATTTTAATCTTTTCTATTTCATTGTACTTATTTTACCATTTTAATATTCCTCCACTGTTGGTCATTGCCAAAATTAGAGTTCACATTTTTCCAACTTTTGCATTTAGATGATTAGTGTTGCACCGTGAGCACTGTTTAATATCCATTTTAGTTTCAAAATGAGAATAGTAAACTTTAAAGTGTAATAGTAAACTTCAACATAAGAATAGTAAATTTTAATTTGAAAATAATCAATTTCTATATAAGTATAGTAAATTTCATATGAGAAATTTTATTTTGATTTAAAACAATTAATTTTGATATAAAATATTTCAATTTCAATTTATTAATATTACATATTTTCTAAGTTAAGAACCACAGTGGATTTTCTTCGAATACTTGCGATGCCATTGGCACATATTGTTGCTGTAATTGTCTGTAAACTTTCTCCATAAGGCTTACATAATCTAAACAAATTTCAGTAACTTTGCTAGATATTTCCCACCTCGTTTATCTATGGTTTCTTCCTCTGCTATCCAACGATATGCTGTTGATTGTGGAACGTTAATTAAACATGAAAGTACTATTCAGTGTCCATCCATGTTTGACACTAATTTTATTAAAACATATAAAGTTAGCAAAATAAAAAATACATTTTAAAAAGAATTTATCATTTTACTCATTTTCCAACACACACACACTTTTGTTATATGTTATATCAGCGGTTCCTAACCTGTAGATGCGACCCCAAAGGGGGTCGCATGAGACCTTCTGAAAATAATTTGTTTACTCTAGTCAATGGTTTCATACTATCATTTTAAATTTAAGTGATATTCCTACTACAAAAATATATGGTATTTATAAAGTATAAAATAAAAATAAAATCAGATATTTAGAAGTCAAAAAACATAAAACTTAGGCTCAAAAATGCAGTGAATTAGGAGCAGCCCTATTAATTTTATTGTTGGCGTTGCCACAACTTGGCAAATGTTATCAAGAGTCACAGCACCAGAAAGGTTTGGAACTGCTGGGTTATATGTATATATATATATATATATATATATGTGTGTGTGAAATGCATTACAAATAGGAAATTTATTTCAACAAAACAATAACATTTCTAACAAATTCAAAAACCCCAAATTCATAAAAATAATAGCTATCGATATTTTTACCATTTTTACTGAACTATTGTCATTCTTATATCGTTCGAAAAAAGGATATGGAGAAATCGTCGAATGGATGGACTTGATTTTCAAGGAGTCGATGAATTTTTGAAGTTGAATTTGATAATGGTAATAGCAGTTCGAGGGTAAAGTTTCAATAAAATAGTTGAGAATAAGAGTGACAGCATCAGGAGAACACCGGCTGTGTAACAGCTCGTACAAACAACCTAGCTTCATTTTCAATGCCCTTAATAAGTAAAGAATAAAATATCCCTCTGACAAATCCGTTGTCCTTACTTGCATTCATATTTATTCAAAATCGCTTTAATATTAGCATAATATTCCTCTTGGCTGGAAAATGATGTTTGAGATTTGTTACTTATTGCCATGATGGTTTCATTTATTGCAGAAGCTTTAAATTTCATGCACGACTCAGCCTCTCGTTCATTCTGTAACAGACATTTGGATTTGTGCTCGTTGAATACTAATAAAATTAGGAAAGAAATATTAATAATTTTTAATTTATTTAATTTAAAATAATTGATAAAATAAATCTAATTTATTAATTGTTACTAAAAATAGATTAAATTGGAAAATAGTTTCTAAAAATAAATATAGAATAATAAACAAAGTTGGGTAGTGAAAACAATAATTTTATTATGAAAAAATCTTAAGATACTAATGTATTAATAATAAGTTAAAATACTAAAATAAAATAGTTTTTAAATCACGATATTTTAGTTACAGGGTGACCAAAAACCGACTAAAACGATAAATCTAGGACGATACATAAAAAATGATATTTAACAGAAAATAAAGAAAAATACATTCCATTCGGTTTTTTTTCAATATTTTTGATATTTAGTTATTTTAAGTTCATTTAGTGACAATTTTTGAAATTAATGTAATTTGTCATTATTGTTTCTGCCATATACTTCTTTTTACATACAATTTTACTTTTTTTAAGTATAATTTAATTTTAAATTTATGTTTTTAAATTGATAATTTTTCAAAAATTATTTTATGTAAGTTTCAAGTAGCTTACCTTACTTAGTTCTAACCATTTAAACATTTTTCATACAATATATTTGTATATTCGGTAATGATAATTTTTATGACACGAAATCATTTAATTTTTCTAATTTCCAATCGGAGATAAGTCAACATTTAATTAATTTAATATTAATTTAATTAATTTAAACAAATAAGTAGAAATATTCAAAAGAAAAAAATCTAATAATATTGCTACTGATAAAATTAAGTAGTTTGTATGAATAATCTTTTATTAATATTTTATTAATTTAATAATTGTACAATAAATTACGCTATGAATATACTAAAAATATTTATCAAATAATCTGATATCATCGCGTCATTCATTTTGCAAGAAACACCTAATAATTCAATTGTTTGTTTAACTGAAACTAAATGATTTAATAATCCAATAATAATTATGAAAATTACTGAATTAAAATAAAATAGCAAACATGATAATTTTATAAGATTTTAAAATAAATAGTTAATATTGTATATAATAACCAATATTGTTTATTAAGCAACTGAATAATGGTTGTAATAAGTTACGAATATGAAGAGATTGAGTCCAATCGGACTCCGCGCTTGAAAAATTTATATATTCAAAAATTTAGAAATATTAAAACATCTATGTATGTTTATATTCAATAAAATATAGTTATTTTTATGTTTGGTATAGATTTTTTTTAATGTAGAAATTTAATTTGTTTTAAATAAATATTTAAAATACGTATCCCCAATATGTAAATTATAACTGATAATAAATTTTTTTATTTAAAATTTGAGGGGCCTTTGAAAAAATCTTAGCGTACTTTACCTGGAATTCAACAATAATCCTCAGAAACTAATTAATGAATCTGTTATAATATTATATTTATTATTAATATTTTAAAATCGTTTTATTGTGTCGGTGGCGGAATTTTTATATAAATAGAATTTAAACAAATAACAAGAAAATGGTTAACCTTGTTAATTGTTTAAATTCTATTTATTATTAATATTATTATTAAATTGATTAGAAAGTTTAGAAGCATATATACTGAATTCTTTACTAACTGTTTTACACTAAAATATTCAACTAACTTACATTATGAAGGTTAATAATCTAAACAATAATATTATTATTATTATTATTATTATTATTATTATTATATTATTATTATTATTATTATTATTATTATTATTATTATTATTATTATTTTTTTTTTTTTATTATTATTATTATTATTATTATTATTATTATTATTTATTATTATTATTATTATTATTATTATTTTATTATTATTATTATTATTATTATATTATTATTATTATTATTATTATTATTATTATTATTATTATTATTATTATTATTATTATTATTATATTATTATTATTATTATTATTATTATTATTATTATTATTATTATTATTATTATTATTATTATTATTATTATTATTATTATTATTATTATTATTATTATTATTATTATTATTATTATTATTATTATTATATTATTATTATTATTATTTTATTTTATTATTATTATTAATTATTATTATTATTATTATTATTATTATTAAAGCACATTGGGTAACTTAAACTATCAAATTAATATTTTAAAATCTATTATTAATAAAAAATAAAAAAACTATAAATAACTGAAAGAATATTTGACAGTGAAAATAAATTTAGCATTCTTTTTGAAAGTTTCAAAAAAATATTTCATCGTTATTAAAAGATGAAAAAAGTTATTTTTAATAAATTAATTAATTTTATTATTATAATATCTAATTAAGTTCAATAGAGAGTAGAGGAATTTGATCTCATACAAACGGCATAAATTAGTCTCCATGAATGGGCTGATTCCGTCTCACAATTGACTTGTTGAGTTAATTGCTCAAATAAAACTTTTTACAACGAAAATATTTTCCATATTTTCATCTGATTTTGATTATCATTAAAAATATTAATTCCGTGAAATTGTAAATTAATATTTTCATTAAAACACTTTTAGAAACTTTTTTAATTTTTTAACAACAAATAATAAATATTAAATTACATTTTAATAAATGAAAAATTTGTATTTTTAGGATTTAATTTAAATAAACTTTAGCGATTCCTCATCTGAATTTATCTATAAATTTATCCAAGGAACTCTATATCTGTAAGAGTAGTGATCATAAATCCCAATGCTTTCTGTATAATAATGAATAATTTTTATTGAAACATTTATTTATTAATTGAATTTTCTATATATATATATATATATATATATATATCGATAGCACAACTATCATCTTCAGGTACTCAAAACCAACTAAAAATATTATGAATTAACATTTAATTTAAACAAATTATTTTTTATTAATTTAATTTTTTAATAAATAAATATTTTTAAAAATATATTTTAAATTAATTTTAAATTTTAAATTTTTTTACTTATATTCTATTTTTTTAAAAATTAATGTTATTTAAAATTTTCAATTATTTTAATACTATTAAAAAAACAAACATGATTTAACATACGTAAACTATTTAAAAACATTCAAAACATTCGTAGTCACAGCACTCTGCACATTAACCTTTGGATCCAATGACCTTATCAGCAATGTTTTACATATCACTAGTTCCCAATAACTATTAAAACTTCTCAACAAAATTCTAAAATCAGACATTCCGACAAATAATAATAACCCAATATAATTTTTAAATACAAACAACAAAATCAATATTCTATAGTAAATAGCCATCTTGCTATAAAGACAAGGAAAAATACAAACATATCGATTGCAAAATTAAAAAACAACATGAAACAAAAATTAATAAAAAGGATGCAAACCAAACGGAAAAAAAGATAAACTAGATTTAAACAAAATTATGAATTTGATGTTTTTGGGATTATCTTGAAAAGCGGTTATTTATTAAATTAGTTATATTATTGTCTTAATATAATTATTAATAGCTGAACATTGCTATGTTTAATTTTTTATTTAACTGTATAAACTTATAAATTCCTACAGAACAAGCACCCCAGTTGTCCGGGCCTATATTTTTATCCGAGACTTAGTTGGATTCGACTTTTACTTCTCAACAACAATTACAATAAACAATAACATAACAGATCCCATCAATCATCGTCAAAACGAAAACAAAATCATTTTTGACTATTGTAGGATTATAAATTGATGTTTATAAGATTAAAGAGGATTGTTTATTGGAGTTGAACAGGTTTCTTGAAGGAAACTCATGAAAAAGAATAAATGTTAACGCTAATTATTGTGGACCGTTATGTATAAATTAGCTAATTTAGAATAGAAATTGCCAGTTTTATCAAAGAGCTAGTAGGAACAGGGATGTTCAAGTCAGATTGTGAAGAGATTTATAAACCTTTAATTGATTATGAAAGAGTTTGTGAAGTTTGAATTGAATTTATTCATTGCAGTTGACTGAAATTATGATTATATTGTGCAAATATTTTGTGGAATAATTTTTTTGGTCTTTTTCATTTAAACAAAAGCAAGATGAATCCAGCTGAGATAGTTATTCAACCGTATTTATATATAATAACATACATTTTTCAAGCAGCTGCTTCCTTAAATTTCAAAAAAATTTAGTTTGAGTTTCTCAAATATGAATTTCGCTGATATTGTCAAATGTCGAGATCGAAGTAAACAAAATAGAGTAAAATGATGATTTTCATTTTGTTATCGATGAATACAAGACAGGTTTTGCTGATAGCATAATTCCCCCCCACCATTTATTAGACTGACAATTATGAATATCTTTCCAGTTCAAAGTCGAATTTAATGAAAACCAAATTTGATTTATTCGTGAATATTCCCTATATTTTCAGGGGTTAACATTATGTTTGAAAATTTCGTAGGACAAAGCAAAAGGAAATAAACATTTAAATATATGTCACGGCTGATTTGCGTCCGGCGTGTCATTATAAAAAAATTGTTTATGAATGATTATGTAACAGTAAATACTCGATGGACACAAAATGCAAATAACCCATTTATTTTGAAATTTGGACAAGTTCATTTTTGTCATAATTTGATAGGTAAAAATAAAGATAAACTTTAGCAGCAAGTTTCTGGGTTTTGTAGTAATAGATAATGTAAATTTATTATCCAATCATGTTTATCAAAGATGTTTGAGGAAAAATGAAACTTTTATATAATCTAATTTTTCCCACTTCCAGAATAAATAACTGAAATAAGAAGTTCGCTTTATATATCTTTGATTTAATTAAGTTTTAAATAAATTTCAGCATCAAATAAAAGGATTATTATTTGAATAATTTTATTAATAATTAATTAATCCTTAAATGCATGGTGATGGAAATTTCCATCGTACCAAATATTTAAATATAATTATTTATGATTAATGAAAGCGATATATTTTTTTAGTCTGGCAATATGATAAACAGTCTGTCTATGGATTCAAGTGAAAATAAAAATAAAATCTGTTTTTGTCTATGTTTTTTGTCAATAATAATTGTGATATCACGTAACCGTAAACCATGTTTTTAACAAAAATTCATGCATTTAAGGGTTAAAAATTGATTATATATAAATTGATTTTATATAATTTATGATTTAATCGCCACCTCCTGAACCAAAACTAATAGTCAATTAAGTCATTGTGAATATTTATTTAATTCATTAAATCATAACTATTGCATAACTATTACATAACTATTATATAACTATTACATGCTGATAATGAGGATCGTTTCAAGTTGAAATATATTTTTATAATTTAGCGTTTTCGTTTATTTATTATTAGTTAAATTTTGTTTCGTTTTTATAAAACAATATTTTATATTATTTTGATTTATTATTAACTTGTTTGGTTTTTTGGCTAATAAATTTATTTATTAATATGTTTCACTGTTAGAAACTGAAGTCAAAAGAAGGATGGAAATTTTTTAAAAATTTTAATTATAAAATATTTACTATAATTAAAAAGTTTAAGTAATAATTGATACAATTTGTTTTAAAGTGAAGTTGTAAAATTCAAATTCCCCAAATTTTGAAATCTTCATTCATGTTTATCCAGTATAGAAAATTAAATTTTTAAATCTATGCCATGTTTGTTTAAATTATTAATTTTTGTTTATTGTTTATTCTAAATTGAAATAATAAATAGAAGGTTATGAATTTCTTATATATACATTGATTCGGAAAGATCTTAGGTTTTAAGTAAGCTTGGAAAATATTTTTTCGATAATGATACGAACTTTGAACAGTTAATAAAATCCCTATAGAAACTGACATACTGGACCTCTGACTATCAAGGACTCGATAAGGAATCGGTCATCGAATAAATAAAATATTCATAAATTCTTTTTCGAAAATGTACGACTCATAATTTGTTGCATATAAAACTCTTGAAATAAAAGTTTCACGGATCAAAAGCGTATTTCGGGGAAAGAAGTTGCCCTACCTGGATATGCATTGATATTGTAAATCCAAATATTTATAAATAATCATACGTCGTATCCAAGTTTCAGGAATTCTAAACTCTCCAACTTATTCATTGTCAATTTTATTGGGATATTATTAATAAAATTGAAAAAACAATTATATTTTATTATTAATTATAATTATGAAATTACCTCATCTAAAAAAGAAAGCGGAAATTTAAGTAATCAACACGAGTTTACTAAAGGAATAATTGAAATAATTTATTTGGAATTTTAATTAACATTGATGGAGTAACCAATGAAAACCTAATAAAAATAAAAGAAACAAGATTTTATCTCGACGAACACAAAATGAAGAAAAATTAACAAAAACAACACAACGGCAGCCAGACAGATGAGGGAAATATCGTAAAGATTATATCATTTTATTAATTATTTCAAAACATCCATTGGCTCCGTGATTAAAATCAAATTTTAATGAAAATATCAACTCAGCGAGTTTTGACGAACGATGTTTAGCTAATTAGGACAACCCGATTCTTCACCCGATACTGCCGAATCTCGCATCATGTTATCGCTTGCTAGAACTGGTCGCGAATATTTGCCAGCTTAAGTTTCTAATTCCCCCAAGTCAAATACAACATTCTTATGCATTCATGATAGTCATTATTATTATTATTATTATTATTATTATTATTATTATTATTATTATTATTATTATTATTATTATTATTATTATTATTATTATTATTATTATTATTATTTTTATTATTATTATTATTATTATTATTATTATTATTTTATTATTATTATTATTATTATTATTATTATTATTATTATTATTATTATTATTTCTCCAATTGAATGATGAGTTGATATAAGATTTCTGATAATACTATCAATGATGCTAATGAATGAATTCTCTTTGAACTTTTTTCCATTTATTGTCACTCACCGCTCTTTGAGAGTAGATAATTGGGCAATTTAACATTTCACATAAAAATACTTATATTGTTAATTATCTTTATTATGATTTAAAATACGATAATAATAATAATATTAATAATAATAATAATAATAATAATAATAATAATAATAATAATAATAATAATAATAATAATAATAATAATAATAATAATAATAATAATAATAATAATAATAATAATAATAATAATAATAATAATAATAATAATGATATTAATGTGTCCTATAAATAGGCCCTAGCTAGGATAAATTAACATTGGCGCCCATTTATAATTATCGAAGACAAAACATTACTTTATAAGAAAATTTAACTTTTTACTGTTTAATAAGTTTGGAAATGCTAATTTTCTGGTAATCAAATTTGTTATGATTTTCCAATTTTTTGTTGTTTTTTTCTTGTGAAACATATTAAATAGAAATTGTAATTACGGACTACGAATAGTTATTAATTTTTATATTTTTATTAATTTCAATAATTATAAATTTTATTTATTAATAAATTCGTTTACAGAAACTGATCATTTTTTGATCTTTGGGATCATAAAATCATATTCAACCTAGCTCTTAGCTATTAGTGGATATATTTACAAGCTCTGGAAGAGATGGGGCCTTGAGGATCATTTGATATTGTCTTCCGAATTAGAGGAGCCTCCAAAATATATCTAGCGACACTATTAGAAACTATAAAGAATAGTAAAAAAAGCGTTCGCTTTTATGTAGTCCCTTCCTTTATACAACAATTAAGTGTACATTTAATAAAATTGAATATAACTATGGTTGGCGCAGTGATTAACAAGGGTCCAGGATTGTGTAAATGGTCTGACACTTTTTTTGTTTTTTTATATTTTGAATTAAATTTTTTATTGAACAATAAGATACAACTTTTTTATCTTTCAGTGGATGAAGCCACATTTATTACCAGACCTAGGTTTTGATGTCTATTATAGGCTCTATATATATATAAACACGAGAAAGCCAAATAAACGAAATATATTTCAAGGAAGTTCTACTCATCATCAGTCTGCCATCATAACCTTTGTCAAATGTTATATACGGAAACAATAATTATTATTAATAATTCAATTAAATATTCTCAACAAATTTGTTGCTGATTGAACGTTTTTTAGGAGATTGTGATTTAATCCCCGAAGCCTCACATTAAATTTTTTCACACTTATTATTGAATTACTTTTATAAAATTTTAAAATCTTTTCAATCAGTTGTTCTTTTGCATATTTTTTTATACTTAATAATATTATCCACGGCGCCTAATTAACTATGTTTCTGAACCTGTGAGCAAAGAAGACGGAAAGTTTCTCCAATGCATGTGGCACTGTACCCGTTACATAAAAATTTATTCACTAGATCAAAAACTAAATCTATTGAGGTTTTAGATTTATTATTAAACATACTTATTGATTTTTAACAATTTGGACACTATGTTAAATACATTTGAATTGCTTTATGATGTTGTGACAGCAAATTTAAAATTATAAAAACCTTACTAATATAGAATTACTTAAACATGATATTTTATAGGTTCACCATAATTAGGTGGACTATAATTTCAATTTTTTCATCAGACGCAATCAAAAGGCGGTCAATGGTTTCCTTAATCAGTATTTCTACAAAAGTCTTAAAATATGTTTTTTTTCAAACGTACAAAATGACCTAAGTTTAAAAATCTAAAATACATATGTATATGTTTTTTTGGAAACATTTCTTGAAGATAAAATTGTCCCTTTTTTATTTACAAGAAAAGGTTATATGATTACCTCTAAATAGTGATGTTCAAAAATTACATTTAAATCATGCTTTGACGGACGCTTGAGATAGAGAATATTCGATGAAAAAAATAGCAGCAAAGATATCATTGATCCGATTATTGTTGTATGAGGTAATTGGTAATGATATTTTCGGTTTATGTATTAAAATGGTTTTTAATTTATCTCAAAATTTTCTGATTGATAAAATTTCTTCACAAAATAAAAAAATTAAATAAATAATCCTTTTCGATTTCTTAATACAATTGAAAAGAATTATATGATAATCTAAAGTTTTTCATCAATTTAATAATAATAATAATAATAATAATAATAATAATAAATAATAATAATATAATAATAATAATAATAATAATAATAAATAATAATAATAATAATAATAATAATAATAATAATAATAATAATAATAATAATAATAATAATAATAATAATAATAATAATAATAATAATAATAATAATAATAATAATAATAATAATAATAATAATAATAATAATAATAATAATAATAATAACAATAATAATAATAAAACTATTCTTCGCAAAAAAGGCGCTACATAATTTCTGAAATCACAAAGACGTGAAACTTTGTCGAAATGCTATGCGAATCAAATTTAATTAATTTTGATTAATAAGTGCTGGCGTAAAAAGGCCAAGGGCAAAACTGATTCATGTTTCATTGAGAAATAAACAAATATTGATTTTACTAAAATAAAATACTTTTCTGAATATTTTTATTTTTTCTTATTTTATCGGATTGCGTATTAATATAAACTAATTATAATACAAATAAATACTTCTTAAATTGTGATCTTCGCAAATATATTTCACTCCTTTCAAAAGTCTTCCAGTATCCAATGTGAATTCCCAAATGATTTTGTAAAATGCGATTTTCTCGCATCGAATTTTCACCAATTTTTTCATGCAATCGTAAACTTTGATATGCCATTTTGATCTGGAATAAAATCGGAATTGAATATAATAAAAATATATTTATGTAAATTATAAATATTTTTTAATAATAATGACAAATTGAGAAATAATATTTGTTTGTTGTACAACAGCTTTAAACAGTTCGAAACCTTTGGAAAACTGTTCGGTTAGGTCAAATGTATTTTTTTGCAAAACTATCTGAAATTGGATTTAGATAACGAAAATATGAGGTAAATTATTTATCATAGTAGCAGGGATAAATCGTATTGTTGGGTCTTAGGTATTTACTGATCGGATCTACTTAGATCTGAGATTCTTAATACCTAGATGCCAAACAAGACTACTTTTATCCACCATCATGATCGTGTATGTGTGAGTTGCTTAGCACTCACCGCTGGTACTATATAATGTGGGCGGATGTACCTGAGGAGGCGATCTCACGAAGTGATACTCCTTGACGTACACCCTCTTTCGCACGAGCTGCCGATATAATGTCTTACTCTTTTACACAGTTATCGTCTTCATTATATTTGTTTCTCGACTCTATTCAATGACGAAAATCAATCTGTTCTCGAGCATCAGATCGTCTCAGCAACAAGCCAACCTGACATTTCTCTGGTGCAGATTTTTCACCTTCTTAGGCTCAAGCAAGATGACTGTGATTTTATTCAGTTTGTTTTTCAGTTTTTGTAATTTTGCTTTCAAGGCTGTGATTTCAGAACTAGGACCTGCCGAACTCAAGGTGATAGGCACCTCGATTTTAGTGTTTTAGAAATAATTGAATATAAAAGAAATTGACGTTGTGAGAATGGTGATATATACAATTGTTGATTTCTGATTCTCACTTTATGTATATAATTCATGTTAAAAGCGATTTATTCGGTTAAGATCGTTCTGGAGTGTTTGTAGACTCTTAAATATATTTACTAGTTATTTTTACATATCGAATTCCAATTATATTTTATTTATGTTTTAATTCATTCCGACATTGTTTTTTAGTAGTCGCGCCGTTTATTTAGGAACGTTTCAGAGGAGGATGCGAAGTGGACGAACTCGAGCGACAGGTACAATTTTGTGCAAAGTACAAGATCTTAATAACCGATGAATTATACGTGTATAGGAGTTTAACTACCTGAATTATTCATAAACCTCAGAAATTATTATCAGATAACTACACTTATCTTGGTAAAAATTACCATTCGTTAGCACTCTGAGTCTGTTTTTGAGAAGTTTGAGTCTTGATCCAACTTCGGGTAGCGAGCCGCTTGACTTTGAAAATAGTCTATACTGGTAATTGTTTGAGTCAAAGATGAGAAGAGCAAAGTTCAAGCGTGCTTAATATGCAGATTACCTTCGTAATTACATTCGTAACCTTGTGGTTCGAGCCAAACCTCTGTTCGAAAATCAGGTCGAGTAATAGATTAACACACATTGTATTTTCTTTATGTTTATGATTCTTATCAGTAAACTAGAACCAATTCTACTAATCACCTAGATGAGTTTTCAAACTCTACTTTCCTGTTTGTTCCTTTCTATATCTTTAGATTTGAACAATATAGTACTCTGTTAATTATTTTTACAAATTTCGACCTTTCTCTCATGTACCGACATGCCTCTATTTCAGCTAATCAACACTTTTTTCGTCTTTTACGTGCAATATTAATATGGCAACATGAAAAACCACTCCGCCAAGATACATACGTATTGAAAAATGTTACGATTCCTATCCAGTTCCCAGTTATCTCTTCAGTAGGTTTTAATATACAGTAAAAGGTTTTTCTAAGCCCTTTAACTCACCTCTGGTCGCCATCATCCGTTTTTTATGTATTTTCTATCTTTGATTGAGAGGTTTATGTTTCAATTATTTATTTTTATGCTTGCGTCTGTCTTGCATTTTAAATGTATTTATTTAATTGTTTTAGTTGGTGTTATTTAATTTATTATTGTTTTAAACATGAATGGAAACCAGTTTCCAAAACCGGTTTAAAAATCCGGTTAGCGGTTATTTTTCTAAATATTTCACTAAACGTAACTGAAACTAAAACGGAAAAACATTTTCATAAATAAACCGGTCACCTTTAACCGAAATTCTAAAAAACCGGTTAAAAATACGTAATTTTCCAATTGAAAATGTGAACTCAAGTTATTATTTTTCTACCTTTCATCATACAAATTAATATTTCCTAAAGCTTATGTCATACCTTTCATAATTATGGTTATCCCAATAAACAATTTCAATAAAACAAATATGCTAATAAAAGGCGAGATATGACAATTTTGTGGTTATTTATAAAAAATACACAATTGCAAAAAAAGAAAAAAATACAAAATATTAAAAATGTATATTTATAAGTATGCAAAAATACGTATATTATAAGGTTGGGTCATTACACAGTGTAAATACACAATGTAAATTTAGAACGTCACGTAAAAAGTAAACATCAAGATGAGTACTTAAAATTTCAAAAACGAAACCCTCAATCAGCACTATGGAAAACAAAATGAAAATTCTAAAAATCATCTTCTAATTGTTCAGTTAACTCAGATGTTATCTCATTTTCTGACTGATCCCATAGTGTATTCTTTATTTTTATGTTATATTTATAGTTGAGTAAGAAGATGCTAATTGTATATACACAAAATCTTTGATAAGAAAGACCTCGATAAAATGGATCTTTATAATAGCGACCTATTATAAAGGTCGTTCTTATCGATTATTTATCATACTCATTATAGTGTTACCTTTTTATAATACTACATTAACAGTTGGATTTAACATTGGTAAATGTTAAGTTCTGTGTTTAAAATATATTTTGGCGATGTATATTTTAAATTCATTATGCAGCTAGTATGCTTATGCAGTTTGAAACTGAAATTATTATTGAATAAATTACACAGGTTTATAATTTTAAATATTGAAATGAATTATAATTGGTATCAATTTACAATTACATAAATATAAGAGTTGGTGAACAATAAACTTGATTTTAAAAATTCATAATATGTTTTCCTTTGCACTGAAATTTCTTTCACTTCAATCGTAAGCCACATTCTGTAATTATAATAAAGTGAATGATAGTTTATTGTTTTGTTTCATGATAGTACACGTTGGTACG